>JAMZEH010000069.1:2517500-2675000 GCA_024699665.1 Ostrea denselamellosa
ACACATTAAACTGACATGTCGACGAGTTACATCACGTTAAACTGAAATGTCGACGAGTTACAATACATTAAACCGAAATGTCGACGAGTTACAACATGTTAAACTGAAATGTCGATGAGTTACAACATGTTAAACTGAAATGTCGACGAGTTACAATACATTAAACTGAAATGTCAACGAGTTACAATACATTAAACTGAAATGTCGACGAGTTACAACACGTTAAACTGAAATGTCGACAAGTTACAATACGTTAAACTGAAATGTCGATGAGTTACAACACATTTAACTGAAATGTCGATGAGTTACAACACATTTAACTGAAATGTCGATGAGTTACAACAAACTGACGTGATACTGGTATAACAGTTCACCCTGAATATATTGAATTGCAGCGAGTTGAAAATTGATAGAGTTATCATGTTTCTTTTACAAATGCGATTAAAGTACACAAAATACTGGGCTAAAAACGTGAATGATCACTCTCTGATGCGTACAAGATCAGTGAACAACCATACAAGACGAGCAATCCACTACTCTATAAAGACCTAGTTCATTGCCTCAGTGACAACTTAAATTATACACACTAACAATAATCAAAGTCACAAACCATGGGACAAATACAGGTTCTGGCTAAGGTCATTGTAAATGTTGCCATGGTGACAGGCCTGAAATCCAGTATCCTCGGATACATCTCAAGAGGTGATAATGTCTGCAAAATCCAGAGAAGTATTCGATACAGTGCATCCAGTTTTCAAAAAAAAAACAAAAAACAAAAAAAACATTGTATATAGAGCTGAATAAGTATCGTACACTGGATCCATTTGTCATATATTGTATACATGTACATGTTTTACAGATATACAGTCAAACATCATTATCTCAAATTAATGAGACCAAGACAAAACTAGGAGATATCCGAAGATTTGAGATATCAAGGGTAAAATAAAGAATAAGTGGTTGGGACTTCTGAATCACTTCAACATATCCATGGTATTCAAGATATCGGTGTTTGAGATAATTGGTATGCAAGATATCGGTGTTTGAGATAATTGGTATTCAAGATATCAGTGTTTGAGATAATTGGTATTCAAGATATTGGTGTTTGAGATAATTGGTATTCAAGATATCAGTGTTTGAAATAATTGGTATTCAAGATATCAGTGTTTGAGATAATTGGTATTCAAGATATCAGTGTTTGAGATAATTGGTATTCAAGATATCGGTGTTTGAGATAATTGGTATTCAAGATATCGGTGTTTGAGATAATGAAGTTTAACTGCATGTGATGCTATGTATTTTGGTGGAATACCAACCCCTGATGTGATTACAACAGTCTGAAATCGATCAAACACAGGTTTAATGGCAATGGAAGCATCCATACAGCTGAAGTGGAGAATGGGATTAGTAATAGTCGGGGTCCTGTCATCAAAGGGCTCAATAATCAGCACAAAACCTACAATACACATCAGGATTAGGCTCAATAATCAGCACAAAACCTACAATACATAACAGGATTAGGCTCAATAATCAGCACAAAACCTACAATACATAACAGGATTAGGCTCAATAATCAGCACAAAACCTACAATACATAACAGGATTAGGCTCAATAATCAGCACAAAACCTACAATACACAACAGGATTAGGCTCAATAATCAGCACAAAACCTACAATACACAACAGGATTAGGCTCAATAATCAGCACAAAACCTACAATACATAACAGGATTAGGCTCAATAATCAGCACAAAACCTACAATACACAACAGGATTAGGCTCAATAATCAGCACAAAACCTACAATACATAACAGGATTAGGCTCAATAATCAGCACAAAACCTACAATACATAACAGGATTAGGCTCAATAATCAGCACAAAACCTACAATACATAACAGGATTAGGCTCAATAATCAGCACAAAACCTACAATACATAACAGGATTAGGCTCAATAATCAGCACAAAACCTACAATACATAACAGGATTAGGCTCAATAATCAGCACAAAACCTACAATACACAACAGGATTAGGCTCAATAATCAGCACAAAACCTACAATACACAACAGGATTAGGCTCAATAATCAGCACAGGATTAGGCTCAATAATCAGCACAAAACCTACAATACATAATAGGATTAGGCTCAATAATCAGCACAAAACCTACAATACATAACAGGATTAGGCTCAATAATCAGCACAAAACCTACAATACATAACAGGATTAGTCAACAGTTATAGTCGGGGTCCTGTCATCAAAGTGCAAAACCTACAATACATGGATGAACAAAAGGAATATACAATTCTGCTAAACATGATTTTTTTTTAACAGTCCCAGATTATTCTGACAGTTCTATTCATATATCACAAGCTTTCCCACAGTGTTGACTATAGTGATAAATACTGTATTCTGGATATTTTCTACGGTTTTTCATTTTTTGCGGAATTTTGAGGATAAGAGAAATCAACAAAAATTACAATCACAAAAAATTGCACCGATATGTAAAGTATTGTAGAAACGCAGAATATAATTCGCTACTTTTTAAGGATCGGATTGTATAAAAAAGAAAAAAGACAGAAAATATCCGTTATACATCTCAGTAAAACATTGTTGAAGTCTGCATGTCTTATCCCTGTAGTGACTTTCATTCATGACGACGCATTATCATGGAACAAACTCTTCTAGACTGATTACTATACTGTAATGACCACATTACCACACCTTTGGCGTATGTGCTGACAAGAGTGGCAAAATGACACAAGAGTGATAGCGCCGAATAATTCTGTACTTCCACCAGCTCCAGTGTCCTCATCAGTGAGTTCAGTCTCTCCGCACAAAATCTGACAGAAGAATACACAAAATAATTCACGAATTACTTATAAATCACAGCAACATCCTAATGACACATTAAATTTTCTTATCCCATTCCTCACGTCTTACATTATTCACCTCTGATTCCGTTTGATCTGTAGCGAGATTAGAATGCTGAATTATTTTTAACACTAGCTACTGTATTCTACAACTGTCATTCATTAAATACCTGAGTGGCTTTCTCTCAATACAAACTTTCTGCAAACAGTCCTTCAGAAAAGATGGCGGGCTCTCTGATACAACATGTTGGACCCGTAACCTTATTTTCATGTATTCCAGGAATCGTTTCATAAAGCCCAAGAAATGCTCTGCTGTTCTGATGTTACCAGGGACTGCCTCTGCAAATACATGTAGAACACAAGTCCTTCCATTGCAGTAGAAATAACAGCTTTTGATTGGCTATGCAGATTGCATCAAATTTGCTGTCTACCCAAGTGATGTCTTACCCATATACAGTATATAAAGGTATAATTATTACAAAAAAAAAACCATTATAGAGAGAAATTATCATAATTTTCACTATCTTAACTTGACCATCAACTGAGTGGAAAGAAACATCACACACAAGATAGGAGACCGGGATTGCAGTGGTCACTGACCTAGATTATGATGACCTTGACCTCCCATCTAACAGACACATGACATCCAGCTGAAGACAGAACAGTGTCACAGCAAAATCAGATTGAAGGTCAACATCACAAAGAGACCCAGGTCTTACAGGTAAACACCACAAACACAACCCAGTAATGATTAACAACAAGCCAGGGGGAGTTTGAATACCAGGGAATAATTTATTTCATTATTTGCATAAGCCCCTTTAATTATTTGACAATAACTGTACTGTGGTCCTTTGTTTGTTTAATGGCATGTGCCCCTTTTCATGAAAACGGCAGGTAAATAAAAAAAAAACAAAAACAAAAAAAAACAAGCAATGCGTATCTTAGTATTTAGTGTAAATTTACTGTTTCTGTACACTGATCAGAAAATACGGAATACTACTATGAAACAATAACCCATGGTTTACGACAATGCAATATGCTTTACAAATTGGACTCATTCTTTCTAAATGGTTTGCATAAGAAATGATGTATATTGACTCAAACTAATGACAATTAAATGTCATTAATAACATCACGGTGGATGCACTCGGTATTGTTATTCAAACTATTACTCTTATTAATTTAAGTGACGCTGATACTTTAATACATTCAAATGTCACAAGTTGTGCAGTAGTATTACACGTACAAGTCGGACATCGACCTCAAAGTCAAAATACCAACTAATATGTGAATATATATACAAAATATTGCAATGATATTTTCATATCTTAAGAAAGTAAAGGTCTTCAAAAAATACCTTTCAGAACATCATCTGGAAGAACTGAAATAAAAATGAAAGCAAGACTTTAAAACCAGTCGGAAGATTTTACAGTATGTCTATCCCCTTAATTTACAACTTTTGCAAATAACTTCGTTTTATGAATTATGAATATTCCATATACATTTAGTGAATGTAAACAAAATCAATAGACGGCAGAATTTACTTATCTTCCATAAAAGACTATGACACAGACAAAACTTGTGGTAAGCACAGAATAATTACCACAAAACGGGTATTTTCTGCTCGTCCAATTTTAGCGGAAATTTTACAGATAGGAAAAGTCCACAAAAATTACAATAGCAAAATATATATGCATGCATACAGGTACATATGCGTATAACGTAACTGCAGAAATTGGAAATGAAGAATATAATCTGCCACCATTTCCGGATCAACTGCAGAAATGCTCATTATGTGTACGTGTGTATATTTGTGTCTTTGATATGTTTTTTTATTCTGGAGAATCATTCCTTGTTAATACCTGGATTTGCTAGTATCACATCAGTCTCTCTGGCTATATTTGCATCTCGCAAGCCCTGAACTAGCTTCTGATACTCATTTTTCAGCCTCTCTGCATCACAATCTTTTAATCTAAAACAAATCATCAACGTCTTATCAGAGGACACTCATTAGTTTATCAACATCAAAGAAAGAAATGACGACTTAGCTTGGATAAGTAAAGGATATCTACATGTACATAGTGTGATTTAACAAGATAAAAAATGGTGTCGATATTCCAGAAGCTTAGTCAAGTGAATATATTCACCAGTTAGATTTGCTGGATAAAGCAAATATAAAATCTTACAATGTTAGATATTCTATTCATGTCATACTGATTACTCATGAATTTCTTCCTCCGTCTACATTACAGATTTGTCGTCACATACGACTGCATTGTATTTTTACCTACACAACAAGAATTGTTGGATAAAGCTCATCCAATGAGTGATATAAATCACATGTACATATATGAGATAAAAAGCATTCCTAGCTGCACGTAAATATTGCCAGATTTTAAACACATGTACATGTGAGCGACTGTGTTTCTGACCTTTGAATTTGTTTGTTCAGTCCATCGATATTTTGCTGACATTTTTCTAGAGTTCTTCTTGTGATTTTGATGCTCATTGATTCTATACAGACATTATCTATAAATAAAGAAAAACATGGCTATATACTAAATCTTCCAATCAATTCAGCAGGAAGAATGTTCGCTTACTTCATCAAGCACACTTGCATACATTTTTGATTCTACTTGATGTAGATGTTTTAAGTCCTGATTCCACCCTGTGTATGTGTAATACTATCTGGGGCCCTTATTCTACCCCATGAATACTGTTTACCAGTTAGTATTGCCATTTCCAATGTTTCTGCCATTGATATGTTTACAAATTGTAATGAAGCCATTTCCCCATGAATGTGTTGTAGCTGTGAACGATGAGCACATGAATCTTGAAAAATATAGTACATCTATTTTCACAGCTGGGAATTCAAACAGAAAGTAGAATGTAAATAAAAATTTTCTTAATTATTTTTCCCCACTATATTTTCATTATTTAAAAAAACCGGCAAATTCAGATTTGTTCACCACCACATAGTACACAAAGAAAATTTGGGGAGGGGAGGGGCAAAATTCAAAATAACATTTTCACTGCATCTGGGTAAAAATAATATCGGGAATGAAAATTTCCAGTACATAACATATCCAGCATTAATCATTCTCTATATTTATTCCTTAATCACAGTTTGCTGTTACTGTGGGAACAGAATAAATCACATCTCTAACAAATTTTACTTCTTGGGGAAAAATCAGAATTTCGTCAAGCACGCTTTTCATAATTTGAACATTTTTAATATCACATAGGAAAACTTGGCAAATTGCGCAGCATAAACACAGTTACAGCCAAGGTAGGGCTACAATGAGGTACATAAAATTATCAAATCCTGATAACTGAAGGATACTAACTGAAAATAACACCTATAATACGGGTGAAATAACACCTATAATACAGGCGAAATAACACCTATAATACAGGCGAAATAACACCTATAATACGGGTGAAATAACACCTATAATACGGGTGAAATAACACCTATAATACAGGTGAAATAACACCTACAATACAGGTGAAATAACACCTACAATACAGGTGAAATAACACCTATAATACGGGCGAAATAACACCTATAATACGGGCAAAATAACACCTATAATACAGGCGAAATAACACCTACAATACAGGTGAAATGACACCTATAATACAGACGAAATAACACCTATAATACAGGCGAAATAACACCTATAATACAGGTGAAATAACACCTACAATACAGGCAAAATAACACCTACAATACAGGTGAAATAACACCTATAATACAGGCGAAATAACACCTATAATACAGGCAAAATAACACCTATAATACAGGCGAAATAACACCTATAATACAGGCGAAATAACACCTATAATACAGGAGAAATAACACCTATAATATGGGCGAAATAACACCTACAATACAGGTGAAATAACACCTATAATACAGGCGAAATAACACCTATAATACGGGCGAAATAACACCTATAATACGGGCGAAATAACACCTATAATACAGGTGAAATAACACCTACAATACAGGCGAAATAACACCTATAATACAGGCGAAATAACACCTATAATACGGGTGAAATAACACCTATAATACGGGTGAAATAACACCTATAATACAGGCGAAATAACACCTATAATACAGGTGAAATAACACCTATAATACGGGTGAAATAACACCTATAATACGGGTGAAATAACACCTATAATACAGACGAAATAACACCTATAATACAGGCGAAATAACACCTATAATACGGGTGAAATAACACCAATAATACGGGCGAAATAACACCTATAATACGGGCGAAATAACACCTATAATACGGGCGAAATAACACCTATAATACGGGTGAAATAACACCTACAATACAGGCGAAATAACACCTATAATACAGGTGAAATAACACCTACAATACAGGTGAAATAATACCTACAATACAGGCAAAATAACACCTATAATACAGGCAAAATAACACCTATAATACAGGTGAAATAACACCTATAATACGGGTGAAATAACACCTATAATACGGGTGAAATAACACCTATAATACAGGCGAAATAACACCTATAATACAGGTGAAATAACACCTATAATACGGGTGAAATAACACCTATAATACAGGTGAAATAACACCTATAATACAGACGAAATAACACCTATAATACAGGCGAAATAACACCTATAATACAGACAAAATGACACCTATAATACAGATGAAATAACACCTATAATACAGACGAAATAACACCTATAATACAGACGAAATAACACCTATAATACAGGCGAAATAACACCTATAATACAGGTGAAATAACACCTATAATACAGGCAAAATAACACCTATAATACGGGTGAAATAACACCTATAATACAGGCAAAATAACACCTATAATACAGGCGAAATAACACCTATAATACAGACGAAATAACACCTATGATACAGGCAAAATAACACCTATAATACAGGTGAAATAACACCTATAATACAGGCGAAATAACACCTATAATACGGGCAAAATAACACCTATAATACAGGCGAAATAACACCTATAATACAGGTGAAATGACACCTATAATACAGACGAAATAACACCTATAATACAGACGAAATAACACCTATAATACAGACGAAATAACACCTATAATACGGGTGAATTAACACCTATAATACAGGCGAAATAACACCTATAATACAGGTGAAATAACACCTATAATACGGGTGAAATAACACCTATAATACGGGCGAAATAACACCTATAATACGGGCGAAATAACACCTATAATACGGGTGAAATGACACCTATAATACAGGTGAAATAACACCTATAATACAGACAAAATAACACCTATAATACAGGCGAAATAACACCTATAATACAGGCAAAATAACACCTACAATACAGGTGAAATAACACCTCTAATATATAGGAAACAACTTTTTAATTTCATCACAAATACTGCAGTCAGGTTTTGTTGTGATTTTTAATAAAATGGATGATAATGGTTACTAAAAGTTACAAAAATAATGAGATGTACGTTTGTTTACCAATATTGTGAGCTTCGTCAAATACCACTACGGCTTTCTTGGAGAGTTCTTTAGAAACCTGTTCGGCAATCTTAGGGTCTAGTAGGTAATAATAACTGTACACCACAATGTTTGCATGGTTTATCTGAAAACAGAAACGGACATACACTCAGTAGTGGTTTTTAAATCACACAGAGCACATGCATTTATGAGTGTGCATATCTTACAAAACCTTACAGCATATCTGGCTAAGAAGTACGGACAAAATCCCGTTTTCCTTCCATACTCTTGTAATTCGTCCTGCAATATAATCAGAGGTGTGTACAATTTCTTCCAATACCAAATGTTTTTTTATCTACTTCTCACAGAAATTCAACAGTTGAATAGATATACATTAAATATTACACATTTATCTTAAAACGTTGTGATCTTACCAGTCCATATATTCCTTCCGGTAAGGGGATTTCTTTACCACGAGCATCAAAACTCTGACAAAAAGGCAGACATCGCACCAGATAAATTCTTCTCATTATTACTTGCATGGTAAAATATGATGGCAATGAATATATTGTAGTTAGATTATTAATACTTGTAATGAACAGCACTTTCATGATTCAATGCAAATTGATACTGGAGTTTTGATTTGATATTTGGATGAGACAAACTGCCCAAATCATACGCACGTTACTTATATTGCTCCTTGTACATTAAATAACAAATTATATTGAAAATGCACAATTAGGTTTTCCATTGAATTAAACAACACTCATTTGACATGCAACCATTTTTTATAGCGAGCTGAAAATTGACAAAAATTTGTTCCAATTTTATTGACGGCATGTTTCAATGGTTTTATATAAAATTAGGGTACTTGGGTATTTCAGTTTCATGGTGTAGCAGAATCTATGTCCCTTCTTAACAGAAGGAATTGTCATGCCTTACTGTATTTAAAAATCAATGGTTTTGTACTCCCTGCCTTAAAATAACCAATCATACATGTTGCTACATTCATTTCTGTTGATCAAAATCCAAATCATGGGTACACTGGTAAAAGCTATGATGTAGATTGATTGATTATATATTGTTTAATGTCACACTCGAGAATATTTCACTCATATGGAGACGTCACCATTGCTGGTGAAGGGCTGCAAAATTAAGGCCGATGCTCGGCGCTTAAGGCCTTTGAGCAGGGAGGGATCTTTAATTAGCCACACCTGCTGTGACATGAGACCTCGGTTTTTGCAGTCTCATCCAAAGAACCGCCCCATTTAGTCGCCTCTTATGACAAGCAAGGGGTACTGAGGATCTATTCTAACAACCCGGATCCCCACGGGACCTATGATGTAGAGACAATATTCTGATCCAAGCATGCTGCTACTATTGTCTATGTTGACATTCTGATTAGCCAGTTAGAAAATGTATACAAGAAGGTATCATAATACTAATGCTTGCACCTAATATAATAAAAAAAATATCACCCAAAATGATCAAACATTGAAACGAGAGGTCTGTATCGCAACTTAACTTCATCAGGATATATCATTTCATTACTATCATTGCAAAATACAGAAAAATATAATTGTATAACCAATTATGTCTATGATAATACACTGGCAATTTCTTATAACCAAGCTGTATGCTCCCAACACAGAGTACTGAAACAGAGAGTAACAAATGCTAATGTATTCACACAACTCCAAAGTGTGTTACAGTTTTTCCTTGCAGGTTCACTATCAGTAGTTATATTTAATACACAGGTTTTTTTTTCTTGTATTACCTGTATAAATTCGTTTAAATGCTAACCTCAAAGAAGCTACAGACCGGGACCATTGGATCTCTCTTGTGACTGGCTCGGACAAACGAGGCTGTGAGTTTATGACAGAAAGCATCGACAGTATTGCCTTCCCTTTCCTGACTGACCTACAACGTAATCAAACCGCTACTGTATTCTCATTAGAAACCTAAAAATATTGACTGTAGCAGCAAACATAATATTTAAGCACAATGTATATGTATAAATTAACCACTGAATCTTGAATCCGTTACCAGTGACTTCTTCAATAAGCATTCTGTACCAACATATATGTATTACCATTCAGTTGTCTTACCTCTGGGTTAATACACAAGTTTTTCCTCGAGCTTAGAGCAAGACCTAATATTTTGGGTTTTCCTTTCCCAAGTTGCTGTTCATAATAATCCATTAGGTTTTTCAGTTCAGCAATAACCTTTTTAAAGAAAAAAAATCAATTACAGTTAATTATGTCATTGTTAGAGGATAATGCCTAACACATGAGAGATGGATCATATTTTACAAAACTTCCTTCCTACAGCATCTGATCAAAATTTATACAATGAATGTTGATTACAGCATCTTGACAAATTTGATTCTGTGAATAAATATTGATACCTTTTCAAGCTCTGGAACAGTCCTTGAGCAATATATTAGCTTTGTTACCTCCAATGGATTTGCCTTAAAATAAAATCATCACAGAGTAGGTTCTTCGCAATAACCTATTAATATTTCCAAAACATTAATGTTTTAAAATACTGAGACATACATCATTTTCTACCTTTTCTTTTTTAACATACCTTCATGTATGCAACAATTAGGGACAACAAGGATATAGTTTTGCCTGTCCCCGAGGGCATTTCCAAAGCGCAGTGTCCCTACAAAGTTCAAACTCATATTCCAGATCATCTGTACTTCGTCAAAAGACCTCTCAACAAACGAACGCTTGGCACGTAGTACTTACCTTGGCATCTAAAGTTCTTTTAAGTTCCAGCATGTACATATACTGCTCTGGGTAAATGTAGTCATAGGGAAAATAAACAAGGAGTCCGTCAATATTCAACCTGTAAAACAAATAGAATCTAGCATAAATCTTTGTTTTATTAGTAGTACACTTTTATTACGGGACATGCTGCAAGCTCACGTGCAGATAATTAAAGAATAATTACTTCATTATGAAGATGTGGAAGAGGGCAACCAATATATGCCGCTATTTCTTATAAAATTTCATCCAAATATGCACATGGTGTTTCTGCTGACTGTTTTGATTTTTCGTTGAAGCATTAATATAAATTATTAGAACCTCGATCCCGAATTCGTAATTTCTAAAATCAAAAGGAAGGGAGAGGAAGGGGTATGTTTCTAATGAATAAATTTCACTATATGTGTACTTTATCGTTTATTACTCCTTCATTTGAAACGAGTATGACCCACTATATAAATCTTTCACAGCTTCATACTAGTAGTTTTTTGTTTGTTTTTTTAATAATGGATTTTGCTGTTTTGTTTGTTTGGTTTTTTTTTTCTTCCCAGTATTGTTGTCGTTGTTGTTTTAATATTCAACAACCTACAGTTATATTTGATTAAATTAATGTAATAAACATGCCGTGTCAGATTTTCAAAAGGGGGTTGCAACCCAAGTTTGTACCTTTCGGCCCTAAAAAAAAGGTCCTGAAGACCCCCTAAATGAAATAAAAAGTTTTACCTTTTTTTTTTTCAGAAAAAAAAAAATCCCCCGTGGGTGAGAAGACCCTCGTAGCAACTCAGCTGTAATGTATTAAATGTCGCTATTTCATCGCAATTTGTTCACGATAAATTCACTTGCAGCAGATACACAAGCGACTTTACACCTATTTTGTGTACATGTATTTATGCATGAGACTCCGGGTTAGTATTTTTAGGCATTTTCTGGTAAGAAAAAATCATTTTCTGATTTTGAATATTATATTTTCTAGATCTGATAGCAGAAAACATAAAAATCTATTTTTGAAATAACAAAAAAAAAAAAAACAAAAAAAACTTCATTCTATTTTATCATCTGATAATTAAGAATTGAATACTTGATATAATAATAAAATCACTTTCTGATATGAAGAAATGGATGTTTTGATAAAAGAATATAAATAGTATTTTCAAACATTCATATCTACTATCACAAATCTTTTTTCTTTTTATTTTGGTATAAGAAAATGAAAGTAATCTTGATATTATATATAATCAGGGGCGTCGGCAAAGGGGCGGCAGGGGCGGCGATCGCCGCCCCAATAATTTTGCAAAAAAAAAAAAAAAAAATACAAACATTATTTGTTTTAAATTTAAAAAAAAGTAAAGAGAAAGCAACGGCAAAATTGACTCTTCATTGGAGCGGCGAGTATAACGGCGACCTGTGGTCATTGGGGCGGCAAGGCAAGCCATCGATTACAGGTGAAGTAGGTACCTGGACCCGACGTGTGTACACAGTAATCAAACATAGGGTATTAAGTATGCTGCATTAATTGATCAATCGATGTTTGGACGTAACATTGTACACTACCGCAAGTCGTTAAGTCATTAAACAATTATCAATGATATAACTGTTACTGTAATTGAGCATATGAGCTGAATGATCATGTGAACTAAAGGAAAATGCCGAAGATGAATCAAAATTACTGTCTAAAAAACTTTTTGAGATTTTTTGTTTATTTTTTATTTTTTTCCCCACATATATCCCTGCATTTTCATTTCAAAATGGACGGATTAACACGTATTAATCAACCAACTAATTTCAAATTTCCAAAGCGGTCTTTCGGCAAAAAGAATCCAGAACTACGTTCGTTCAACTCTTCCTGGTTCAAACCATATCCATGGTTACATTATGACGAGGTAAGTGTATGAGATTATTTTATATATATTAATTTATTGCATTATATTCTACGGGTTAATTCAATGAACTAATCATTAGTTCATTTACAATATTTACACTAATGTTGATAATACTGTTTATTTATACATGTATTTAACATATTTTCAGGCAAAAGATTTGGCTTTCTGTTTCACTTGCATGGGCGCCGCAAAGGAAGGCAAAAATTCGAATTCCAAGGCAGAGAGCAGTTTTATATCTACAGGCTTCAGTAACTGGAAGGATGCCACGTCAAAATTCAGGAAACATCAAGATTCCGACTGCCACAAAGAGTCTGTGGAAAGAAAAGTGAATCTTCCCAGAGAAACGAAAGACATTGGTGAAGTACTCTCCGCCGCCCATTCAGAGGAGAAAACACGCAACAGACAGCAGCTGTTAACAATTCTACGAAACATCAGATTTCTTGCTAGACAGGGATTACCTTTCCGTGGCCATGACAACGAACAAAGCAACTTTATTCAGCTTCTGAAGCTCCATGGTGAATCGGATCTGTCAATCCTCAAGTGGTTAGAAAAGAAGCAAGACAAATTTACATCAGCAGACATCCAGAATGAAATGCTACAAGTGATGGGTTTGAAGATATTGCGGGACGTGGCATCGAACATCAGAGAGAATGGCTATTTCTCCATCGTGGTTGATGAGACAACAGATCAGTCCAACCGTGAACAAGTTGTGATTGTTATTCGTCACGTTGAGAGGGATTTAAATGTGAGAGAAGACTTCATTGGACTATGTATGGTGCCTTCCATCAACGCTACAACACTGACCAATGTAATTTTGGATACACTAATGCGGATGAACATTTCTTTGAATAAGTGCCGTGGGCAGTGTTATGATGGAGCCAGCAACATGTCCGGAGCTAAAAAGGGAGTAGCTGCTAACATCACCAGAAAAGAAGCAAGAGCAATATATACACATTGTTATGGACACGCACTCAACTTGGCCGTTGGCGATACCGTGAAAAGATCAAAGTTGATGCGTGATGCCTTAGATACTGTGTTCGAAATGTCAAAACTCATAAAGTATTCACCTAGGAGGGACACCATACTCGAGCAGCTGAAGCGCGAGATGGCACCAGATACACCAGGATTCCGTGTGCTATGCCCCACTCGATGGACTGTTAGAGCTGCTAGCCTAAATAGTGTCTTGAAAAACTACTCCGTCCTTCAGTCTTTATGGGAAACCTGCTACGAATGCACAAAGGATGCCGAAACCCGTTCAAGGATCATTGGTGTGAAATCCCAGATGCAAAGTTTTGACTTCCTCTTTGGAGTGTCCCTGGGATATGACATACTTCGTCACACAGACAATTTAAGTCGGACGCTACAGACGAAGGAGTTATCAGCTGCTGAGGGCCAACACATAACCGAACTTTCGTTGTCTTCTCTCAGTGAAATGAAGAGTCCTTTAATACTTTCTGGGACTCTCTCAACAACAAACTTGATGATCTAGATGTCAATGAGCCAACTTTGCCAAGGCGAAGAAAAATGCCGAAGCGGTTTGAAACAGGAAACGCCCCTCCAGAGTTTGCAGCATCAGAAAAAGACCTCTATAGACAGCAGTATTTTGAGGCTTTAGATTTAGTAGTCAACTGTGTGAAGGATCGTTTTGACCAGCCGGGCTACCAAGTGTACCGCCATCTAGAGGACGTTCTTTTGAAGTCTGTACGTGGTGATAAGACATACACAGGAGATCTGGACTTCGTGACAAAGTTTACTGTGATGATTTGGACCAAACATCTCTATCTTCGCAGCTGGAAACATTCACGTCGTTCGCGAGAATCAACTTGAAAGATCCATCAACTGTTGCTGTGTCTATTTCCTATTTGGTAAAGTTAGTGTTCGAAATGCCTTCAACTACCAGATGTCTATTCTCGGAGATTGTAACTCTCTTAAGACTCATTTTAGTGATGCCAGCCACTAATGCCACAAGTGAGCGCAGATTTTCTGCACTGCGCCGAGTGAAGACCTATCTTCGTGCGACTATGACACAAGAGAGGCTGAATCACTTGATAATTCTACACACCCACAGGGAAGCTACGGATAAAATGGACATGTCAGAACAATGACTCAGTGCACATATATGTTTTTTGATAGAAATGAGTTTAATGTGTTTGACTTGCATACAACTTTGATATCACTTATGTTATTAAATATTTGAGTTGAAGTAAAATATATAATTGCATTTTTTCAATAGATGGAAATATATATATATATATAAGGAAAATATGGGGGTGTTGGTGACTATATGTACATATTAGCTAAAATACGTCACACCCCCCCCCTTTTTTTTTTTTTAAATCCAGTTCGCCGCCCCAATATCAAAAACCTGCCGACGCGCCTGTATATATATATATATATAATTATAATAATTATTATTATTGTTTGTTAACATAACTAGGCCCTGTAAAATACTTTAAAATTGAAGAATGATTATCAATATCAATCATGGATATTCATGATGACGATGATCTCAAGTATTTAATATATGTAAATAGATCGGCGGATCTAGATCTCATATGGTGGTGTGTACTATTCAAACCTGTTCAAAATCCGGAAAATTAGCAATTTTCTTCACTTTTTTCATCTTTCAGGAGAAAATTCGATGTGGCCACATGCATGGGCCACAAAAAGCAATAAACTAGAGATAAATCTTTAATAGAAGTGATTTATGCAGGTTTCGTTCTGGCCCTTGGTTTAATTTTTAAACTGTCGACTTTGTAATCTCCGAGAATGATATCAGAAAGTTATCTTTTTATAGTACTATAATCAACCTATATAAACTACATAATTATAATTGTATAATTAATAACAAATGTATTTGCAAATACCTCTAAAGAAATCAGAAAGACTTTCTTCAACCAAATGCTCATACACTTCATTTTGAAACAGGAAGACACCAAAGACCTTCATTGCCCAGAGAAAAGCGTGTATACTTTTCATTTAAACAGTTTATCGAAATGATAAATAGTTTATATTATATTTCCCTAGCTTGTTATGATCATTATATATTGTGACATATTTAATGTCGTGGCTTAACATCGGAACACTCTGTCCACAGGAACCGGTAGTAAACATCTACAATAAACCAATTATAAATGTCTGTGATATTAAACCGGTAATAAATGTCTGTGATATTAAACCGGTAATAAATGTCTGCGATATTAAACCGGTAATAAATGTCTGTGATATTAAACCGGTAATAAATGTCTGCGATATTAAACCGGTAATAAATGTCTGTGATATTAAACCGGTAATAAATGTCTGCGATATTAAACCGGTAATAAATGTCTGTGATATTAAACCGGTAATAAATGTCTGCGATATTAAACCGGTAATAAATGTCTGCGATATTAAACCGGTAATAAATGTCTGTGATATTAAACCGGTAATAAATGTCTGTGATATTAAACCGGTAATAAATGTCTGCGATATTAAACCGGTAATAAATGTCTGTGATATTAAACCGGTAATAAATGTCTGTGATATTAAACCGGTAATAAATGTCTGTAATAATAAGCATATAACCCCCTTTTATTTATTAATAATTTCAATGGGTTTTTTGTTGTTGTTGTTGTTGTTTTTGTGGTGATTTTTTTTTAAATAAGGGGATTGTATAGTATAGACCCAACTATTACTATTACAGACCAAATGACTACTTCCTGTGCTCTGTCGACGAACCTTGTATATATGATATACATACATGCATATACATATATATATATAAAACCCCGTGGGGATCCGGGTTGTTAAAATAGATCCTCAGCACCCCTTGCTTGTAGTAAGAGGCGACTAAATGGGACGGTCCTTCGGATGAGACCGCAAAAACCGAGGTCCCATGTCACAGCAAGTGTGGCACATTAAGATCCCTCCCTGCTCAAAGGACATAAGCGTCGAGCATAAGCCTAAATTTTGCAGCCCTTCTCCGGCAATGGTGATGTCTCCATATGAGTGAAATATTCTCGAGCGGGAGGTTAAACAATATATAATTTATATATATAAAATGTTGGGCACGTTTTTAATCTCCTTCACTAGGACTTTAACTAAAGACATTCTACACCTGTATTACTTTAAAAATTACCTGCACGTTCTAAAGAAAGTTTGGATATATTGTTATACTGATATATCGTTCGTCCGTCCATCTGTCTGTTACGCTTTCCTCTTCTTCAAACTTCTCTTAACCAATTAATCTTTTGAAATATGATAGATGATGTTCTGTAGACGTGCAATAAAGTTAAAGAATTTAGAATTAGGACAAGGTTGAACTACTTGTAATTGTTTTTTTAATTTTAAGCAAATTCAACATTGGAGTATACTCAAAGCACATAACATTCATGTGTGTTGGTTGGTTCGTGATTTGTTATTACTGCAAATATAGAGTTCACCTCATAAAGTTTCCTCTAACATTTGTACATACAACACCACAAGATTCCAACTGAAAACTTAAAACACAACAATTTATTAAATTTTGGTACATTTGATCTTTTTCCTTGATTTATCTTCAATCCATTTCTTTTTCCTGAAAGAAAATACAAAGTATATGTATTAAGAAACTGAATATTCCTGACTGCAGCTTTGCAAGTGTAGAAATACAGATAAAAATAAGTAAATCTACCTACACCTTTGGGTAATTTTTCAAAATGTAACTATTTTGATATTAAATGCTTAGTTTTTATTTGTTGTTTTCCACCACACTCAACAATTTTCCAGTTATCTGGTGGCGTCCAGTTTTTTTTGGGGGGGGGGGGGGGGTGGAGGAGAGAACCCACATACAATGTACCCAGGAAGAGACCACCGACCTTCCGAAAGTAAACTGGCAAACTTTCTCATATATATCGGCGTGAGCGAGATTCGAACCCACGTCGACTAGAGGTGAGAGGCCTTGTGATTTTGAGAGCGATGTCCTAGCCACGGAGGCCCTTAAATGCTTAGTCGTGCAAAGACTGGAGGAAATTGCAGTTCCTGTATTCAAGGTGTATACAACAGCCTTTGTAACATTTATCCTCCAGTCAACAGGGAATGAATACACGTGTGAATGGTTGTATGGGTAAAAGAACACAACCTGATTTTCCTGTACACTTTACATACTTGGTTATCACTACAATACATGAAGATATTCAGAGCTGAGAGACAACTGACATTGGGTCATTTTATATCAACATGACTTAATGATTTCACCACTTTCAGCTTCTGATGAGATGATATGCCTTTTTCGGTTCAAGAATATAATAAACATGGTCTAGTCATGTTCAGTGATGCATACAATATTTTCACAAACGCCATCTACACTGAGGCATGATATAAAGACAATTAAATAACATCATACTACCAATATAATAGTATGTATATGAATTTGAAAATGCTTATTGTTTAAAAACCACCAAGTGTGTAGGTGAATTTACAACATTTCATTCACTTTTCATATTACAACTAGTAGCTCAGTAAATAGCTTGGAAAACATCAAACATTACTAGTAGCTCAGTAAATAGCTTGGAAAACATCAAACATTACTAGTAGCTCAGTAAATAGCTTGGAAAACATCAAACATTGCTAGTAGCTCAGTAAATAGCTTGGAAAACATCAAACATTGCTAGTAGCTCAGTAAATAGCATGGAAAACATCAAACATTACTAGTAGCTCAGAAAATAGCATGGAAAACATCAAACATTACTAGTAGCTCAGTAAATAGCTTGGAAAACATCAAACATTACTAGTAGCTCAGTAAATAGCTTGGAAAACATCAAACATTACTAGTAGCTCAGTAAATAGCATGGAAAACATCAAACATTACTAGTAGCTCAGTATATAGCTTGGAAAACATCAAACATTACTAGTAGCTCAGTATATAGCTTGGAAAACATCAAACATTACCTTTTAATTGGCGACATGGATCCTTTTTCAGGACATTCTCTTCTCTTGTGATCCAAAGCACCACAAATGTGGCATCCTACAGAAAAAAACACAATAATAATTGGTACACACACACCCTTTCTTGAAGTGCACACAAAATTATAAATGATATTATCAGTAACCTTTGTGTTAAGCTAGTGAAAATCTGGTTCCTCTGATTTACCAGTCAGTAACAAAGTGCGATATTATCAGTAACCTTTGTGTAAAGCTAGTGAAAATCTGCTTCCTCTGATTTACCACAGTCAGTTACAAAGTCTGATACACACAGAATCACGCGTTAAACAGAGCACTTGTAGATGTTCTGTATAACCCTGAGGAGTGTTCACTAATATACCATTTGTAATAAGCTGGTATTGATTTATTTACAGTCCTTCAGTGCATTGAAACACAAAAGGCCTACAGGCCTTAACAGTCACCTGAGTATTAGCTAAAGCTGTCACTCGCCCCAAGGGCCATGAAATCTACAATAATTTTCCTATTCTGCATATTTAAGCTGAATTCAGCAGCAGTATAAAACAAGATGTGATCTAAAAATACAGATGCCCATACTGATGAAAAGATTTTACGTAATATATGTTATAGTAACACTATAGGACTATTTTGGATCCACCCTAAAGTCAGAACCCTTACTTTTGGGATCCTGAAATATACAATTACAGTAGATCCTGAAATATACAATTACAGAAGATCCTGAAATATGCAATTACAGTAGAGACCTTCACACTCTTGCTAAGTATGCATTTAGCTTTTATTCAACTCGATGCAAGTAAAGAAGATTATACACATTATACACATTACATGTAACACAACCTTTTCGGGCTTGCCCCAGAATCGGACCCCTGCCATGAGGTCAGGATTATTTCAAATTTTAGGACCTCAATTCTTTATCCTGGGGCCACAATTTTTCATAATTTAGGTAGAGATCTTCATGGATTACATAACCATGCACTTAAGTTTTTCTCACACATGATAAATAAGACTTAATATATCTTTACTCTATGAGCATATTTGCCCCACTCTAAAGACTGAACCTCTGACCAAAGGGCCATGAATTTCACAAATTTGGTAAAGGGCTTCATGGACATCATAAACAAGCATTTGGTTTTTCTTCAACATGTGTGGGAGCAGAGAAGATTCTTGAAAATTTGGCAGTTCAGACCCCACCAATGTGGCCCTGGGGGAGATAAGGTCATAAATTTTACAACTTGCATCCCTCTTATCCTAAAGAAATTTCACATCCTAAATGGTAACAGTTGGCCTTTTAGTTTTCAAGAAGTTAAAAACGTAAAAAAAATTTAAAGGACGATGCACGACAATGGACAAAGACATACCATTCAGTATTCATGCAATATCAGCAGTATTAAAGAAAACTATAAAAATTGTAATATTATATAACCATTTTGTCCCCATCTTTTTTGCTAGATATTATATTGGCCTGCCCTAAAGCTTAACCCCACCCTAGAGTCAGAACCTCAGCACTGAAGATCATGTTTGTAATTTTGGTAGAGGCCTTCCTGTTGTACATGAGTAGAATTTAATTTTTATTTTTTACAGATGTGTAGTTGTAAAGATTTTTGAAAATTTGTAATTTTTTGGCATTTTTTCTTCACCCCTAAGGCCTAGAGCTACAGGGTCCTGAAATCTACATTTTTTTTATATCCCTCTCATCCCCGAGATGCCTCCTACCAAATATGAAAATAATTGGAAGTGTAGTTAACAAGAGGCGAGAAGTAGTTAGCGAGAAGATGCTACAAATGTTTGATTGTTCATGCGCAATAGTCAGAGCATGATGGCAGACTCAGACCAATAGCAATAGGTCATCTAAGTGGATCAGTGACCTAATAAAATCTAGGTTAGGTGCTGTATGTGTATAATTAGCAGATGAAGCATTCTGAGATTTATTCCACACAAAACAAGGTAAGAGGAGACCGAAATGCTGTATATATCTACAGTCACTGAAGCACAAAATGTAGGTCAGATGCAACATTCCAGTCCAACAACTCGTTTCATGTGTGTCATTAATGTCTGCATTTTTAACAATTAAAACACTTGTTCTCCTCCGCCTACCTTGACAAGTCTTTCCACACTTATGGTCCTTCAGCTGACAGGATTGACAGGTATCACAATGCTCTTTATTGGGTTTTACACACCGATCACACTGAAAACAATGTTTGTATGTCCTTCCATCCTTAATAAAACAATAGATGAATCTCATTTTAGTCGACATTCAATGATATATAAATATATGTGAATTTTGAAATAGATGACTTCATAAAACTTGTCTGGATGTTACACAATCCAAGAGTTTGTGTAACTACACATTTTGATACTGATGCAAGTAGTTTCTCTGTGGATATCAACATCTACCCACTCACCTTTGAGGGACACGTGTCACAAACATCACAGTGAAGATTTTCTTTGGCAGAATACCTTTTGCACAGTTTACAGAACCTAAAGACATACCAATATACTTAGTAATTCATTATTTGAAATATGGGAGACTGCAGTTCTGTTATTTGTTGCATCAAACTGACAAAAAAATTTTTTTAAAATATGCCAAACAATGTATAATGATATCCAGTATAGGTGGACTATATGTCATCTCATTATACCAGTATCCTTCCTCAGCAGGAAGTGTAAATAGGTGCGGAGGAATATTGGTAAATATCCGGACAGGTGAACCATATTTCTTTACATCACCCCGAAACAGTTGGTGGTTGTCATAGTCAACCTAAATTGTACAGGGGTATCAGAAAATGAGTAAGCAATGGTTGTTAAAAGTAAAATAATGAAAGAATGAGAGACAGAGATCAGGTGGTTCTGCTTACCTTGTAATCTAGCATATGAAAATCTCTGAAGGCATCAACAACCCTTTTCTCCATGAAGTAAGGAAAGAACCACAAAATGGACAGAAAAGAATCAGCTGAAAACATAAGCCATGATTTGCAAATTTTCATAAAGTATGAAAAGTAAATACATGTGAAGTGTCTGTAAACACAAGTGATGTTGTCAACGTCACATCATAAGCCCGGACAGTACTATTGTGTACAATAAACCAATTTCTATTTCTGAGCAAGACATCAAAAACTGTTGCCACAAACCACCACAATCACCATCGCAGCTTTTAATACTTTAGAATGTACACTGTATTACTAGATCCATGAAAAAGTCAAAGAAAGAAATTAAACACTGGAACATAAAGAAACTTAATTGGGGTTGACGTCACAAACAGACAATGTAACGCTTAACCTAGATAAAATCATGTTAAGAACAAGTATAAAACTTAAACGACTTAATAGCATATTCTAACAATTTGAATACATATTTGTTCCCATTTCCACCCTATAATTCTTTGATACTCGTAAATGTAGTGACTTGAAAATAAAATTTTGAATACCTTGTGATGTTTCCTTCCAAAGGTCTGATAATTTCCAAATGGAGACAGTTAGTGCCTCTACCATCCCACCAAATGGTGGATCAAACACCATGGCAACCTGGTCACATGAACAACTGTTCAAAAAGTTCTTTAATGAGTCTACAGACTTTTCCCCATCAAAGAAGTGATGGTTGAACATGTTGTATCTGGAGAAGTGTTTAGATCCATACAGCTGCATCTGGAAAAAAAAAATCCACATTCTGATTTGTAACATTGGTTACTTAATGTGGCTGTTTGAGGACATTATTCTGAGTAACTGATACACGAACACTTACATATCTTGAATCCAAATCCAGCAAAAAGCTCTCAAGTCCACCATCTTTTTTGTTCACAATGGCTTCATGTATTCTGTGTCAAAATGTATGTGATTGTCAAATCAGTGTCTTATAAATAGATTTTTAATATAAAATTACTGCATATAAGAACCTCTACACACCTTGGTGCTCCTAGACATATTATGTGTGTCTTATTTAGGTTCTCCAACTGCTGTAATACAAACTGGACCGTCTTCTCCGAAAACAGATATTGCTGAAAAAGTGACAACAAGTTCAATGAAATACATACATGCAGCTTCAATTACGCCTGTGTGTAAATAAGCTTTTATCAACAGTTACTCATATATAGGTCTGACTAAATGAGATCAGTTAGAACTCCATAAACCTGTGTTTCCTGGAGGAAATGAATTTTGTACTTCATTATATCAGCAAACTTAATACATGTGTGAAGTGGATTTTATGATTGCTTTGACAGTAACATGATGCAGTTCAGTTAACCAACAATTAATGACATTTTAGGACAATACAGGACTTAAATTAGCTATGTGAGAGGTACAATATTCCCTGATTATTGTTTTATTATACAACTATATGACTGAATAAACTCAACACTGAAACCAGTTCATACAGCTTTTCAAAATGATATCTTTTTGACCATCTTTGTTTACAGATAGAGTGCAAAACCCAGTTGAAAGTGCTTAGTGACAAGAGTTTTCAGGGGATGACTTAAAAAAAAACCCAATGGTACTGATTTGGGAATTCCCAATTCATTTCTGGTCTGGTGTAGGAAAATCAAATACAATATTCACCTCAAAGGCTCATGAAGGTAAATTTAAACTTCTATATTTTTCTAGTTCATTGGATCTTGCCAATTCATACTACAGTCAAGTACAAATAAGTAAATATGTAAAGTACTGAAAACTCACTGCATAAGTTTTGTTGTTGTCAAGAGGAAGAAAAAGTCTTGATGGTACTTTCAGCATCGCTTTACTGATATTACTCAAAATATCATGGCCTTGACTACTGTGATCGTCTTTCTCGTTAGGTAACAAAAACAATCCACATGTTCGACACAGATGCCTTCCACTCTGAGGTAGTTTTTTAAAGCTTAAAAATCTGCAGAAACAAAATATTTTAAATTTGCACAAGAAATGCAACAGAAGTAACTTGCTATTCAGCTGATGTACATACTGCAATAGTCACTAAATGAACAATAAGACCATGATCAGAACTTGGAACTTATGCAAGTATATGAACTGCAATGCTTCATTCCAGCATACTTTTCATGAAGCACTAACAAAGTATGCCAGCATGAAGCATCATAGTGTACCTTCATGTATTTTCAAATATGAAATATTACTCTTTTAAAAATGCATCCTACCTTTTTCTGTACTGTTTATGTGTAAATGATGGCTCCTCGGATTTCTGTATGGCTTTTAAAATTTCTCTCTTTTCCACCGAGACTTTTTCATCACTCCACTGGAAGAAAGTACAGCTTTTTCTGTCTCTAAATGCTGAACATGCAAAGAATTTCCTGCCACCATCAGAACCACTGTACCGCACAAACATAAGTGCTGGGCCTGTGTAGAAATATCCATATCACACCACTGATTAAATATACACTGTATGTAAATGCAATAAATTAGTTAGGAGAATAGATAAGACACACACACACAGATATATATATATATATCAACCACTGTATGCATTTTGACCCTTACATATGCAAAATAATGTTCTTCGAATTTGCAAAGTCTTATTACAAAATGGACACTCTACTTCCCTGTGAAATATATATTTCATTATTATATATAAAGAAAACAGAAATGTTCTGTCAATCAATATCTTTTATGCACAGACTGTATATTACAATATCTTGATTTTCATGATGTACACCCATAGTATCAGAAATATTCATTTGCAAGGTCTTTTAGTGGAAATCACTTTTCCCCTAATACCACATGATTCTTTGGTGGATCCCATATAAGGTACATTTATTTCATTTATGTTTCAGAAGTACATGTGGAAATGTTTGCACTAGGTGCCAAAATTAATTAATTTTGTTGGTCCTTAGAAATGACCATGTCTTAGATATCACTTAGACTGTGATTTGGGTTAGGGTGTAACTTTCGGGTATTGCTACACTCTTTGAACCTACATTTCATTACTGGCTTTTCGGTTTTTGGCTGATTTGCTTGCAAAAGACGTGTTTATCAGTGGTTATTACTAAACTTTCATAATTTATTTAGCTGTCTTGAATCTTGCTCGAGTCGTCTACGTACCGTGTGCACAGTGGGGTACCTCTAACCCCTCTGTGTTTGTTAATACATCTGTATTGGATATTCTGGCTGCCATCCTCGTCACATTGTTTTGGTGATTATGGTTTCATGAAGATCGAACCCGATCATAAGAATTTTATTATTCTATTTTTAAATTATATTGCTATGAAAATACTAAACAAAATAAAATCGAATACTTTAACGTTAAAAAAAATAAATACAAAATAGTTGATTAGCGCTAAACTAATTTGTTGCAAAAAACGGGCATAGTTATCTTTCTTCATTAGAACTCTTTATTGTTTAGAATCTCCATGGTTAGCAATACTTCCGGCAATACTATCCGTCTACCAAACACACCGTTTTACTCAAAATGAGCTTGTTAAATCAAGGCAGAAACGAAATTCGGTTCAATAACTCAGATGGCAAGTGTTTGTTGGAAAACTGGGTGGAGGAGGTAAGTTATTTATGTTCTAAATTATGTTCTAATCACAATTTATACATTCGAGAAACTTGCACTAGCCAGCTGGTCCTCTGATTATTTGTGTAATATCATTACCAAGCCAATTGTTTATTTATCATTTCACTTGTTTTGTTATAGCGACAAGTTGCAGAATTCGATAAGATAGATAAAGATGAAAAGATCACAAGCAGTGCTCAGATATTCCGGGATGGACACTCAGGGATCCTTACAACAGATCTTGGTGCTAAAGCAGAAAATGTTACCACAGTTCGACAGTCCTACAAAACACCGGAACCATGCGGTGTCAGACTAGTTGGTAATTACAAAGATGTCTTAACAGTTTGAAGTTGAGACACAAATGATATATAATGCAGTACTAAACTGAATGTCTGTATCTATGTTTAATATATTATAGACCATGTGAATCATCTCTTTAAATAACATCAATTATGTTAGTTTTAACGTATTAATATACATAATATACAATTTCCTATTTCTGCCCTCATTTTTCATCATATTGTACATTTTTTTCTTTGTATTGTAAGTGATTTACAATTGATTTAACATTTGTAGGTAAAAAGGATGAATTACACAGGCTTATGCTATTAGAAAAAGTTGGGTGAGTATGTTTACTAAATGTATTCATAACTGTATCAGTAATTTTCCTAGGGTCTAAGTTTTGTTCTTTTCATATGAATGGTATCTGAAAACAATTTTCTGTTGTTGAAATGTTGTTTTACTTATAATAACACAGCACCATGAATATCCACTCTCTGTAATTGTGACTCTTTGAGTCTCAATTTTTTTCTCAGTCCACAGCAAAATGTACAAACCCACAAACTAGGTGATTTTTAATTGTTAGTTGCATATTTTACTTTACTGAATTTTATATGAGCATAGGATGAAGTAAATATATCAAGAAGTAAGCTACAGTAAGATCAGAAAGTGACATGTTACATATGTAACTGACTCATGATTATATCTCTGTGAAATTATATATATACTAGTAGTATATACTATTACCTTTTTTGGATTTAACAGGAGAGAAGTGTTTGCAGATGAACTGAACCCACCTCAGGCGGAACCCACAGATTTCAGATCAGTAACTATGAAAGATTTCAATAAACCTGAATTTGTCAGCAAAAAGCCAGTTCCCACTAAGGTATTACTTCTGTATCAAAGTTATTTACAATCTATAGAAATATAATGTTCCATAAAATATAAAATGTAGATTTATAAGAAATATTTACTCTTGATTTACTATCAGTGATAATCAGGTGGCATCAGAAATATTCAAGCCTTGTGCACAAGTACATGTGGAGGAAAGTATGAAATATACATGTATTTTTATTCAGTATTTGTTCTTCCTTCAGACACACGACTACAGAAAAGATCAGCCAGTTACATTCTGGTCAGAGCACAAAGATGTCATTCACGTAAGTAATACACATACTAGCATTCTTTGTATATAATTTGCCTTTATATCAGCATTAGAATTCTGAAAGACTGGCTGTTCCTTTAGTTGTGTAATTTCATTAAACCTGATACTTATACCTTTTGCAGGGAGTTTCCCAATTAAAAACTGGAGACACACCCTTCAGGAAAAATGATGCTTTTAGTAAACCCATAGGTGAATACTGGAATGAACCTGCACCATACGAACTTGAAGACTATCCCAAGATGTGAAAATATAATGATGTCATAAATCTATGAACATTTTATCACTTCCATACATCCTGTGAAGGAACATACATGTATATAATTTGTATAGAACATTTTATTTTTAAGATGTTTAAACACTCTAAATAGGACTTTTCTTAAGGAAGAAAATTTGACATTTGCACAATTAAGAGTGGATTTTGGAATGTCTGTAGAAAATATTCTTGTGTTGCAATTTGTTTAGTCAACACACACACAGTTTTAGAAAATGTTATCAACAGACACCTTTAATATGAAAACTTTTACAGTAATACCAACATATCTACCAGAGTATAATACAGTTTAAAATATTGAATGAATTGTTACCATTGTGTCTGGTAAATTTGGTGACAACATGATATTGTACAGCCTTTTTTTAACTGAATTGTCTTGGTGGAGAAAAGATCACACTTTTGTAATATAAAGCACATGCAGGTAACACATCTGTTATTTGGAAAATACACTCCAGCTGTCACTTTTATGTACAGTTTATATGTATACTGAAAGGCAAATGAAACCACGCAGTTATATGATTATGAAGTCCAACAATTTTACTGTTATTAAAAGGTTTCAATAAATTGTTTCAAAGTGTGTGAGCCCTGCTGTACTTGTCTGAAATTAAGTGACTGACAAAGATAAATAAATCTTCTAATATATCTATTAAGAAAAAGCACAGAGTCAGGATGTATTTATGTATTACTGGCTGTGTCTCGTCACCCTCTATCTCTGGATACTGATTCGATATTCTCTATAAGGTACACCAAGTAGATTTAGGAAGGTGCTGATGGAAGATAGAAGGTGTAAAGTATTGATCACCTGGCTGTGAGCCTTTTATATAACACTTTGAGGTAGACACCATCATTAATTCTGGATCCTTAAAACATGTCGCTAATTCACAAGTGAAGGACTCCATGTGGAAAAAGTTCTAAGTGTCTCACTGCCTCAATGATCAAACCTGTGTGAACAGGTCACCGCATCAATATACAAATGTGCACGGTGTAAAATTGTAAATTTTATCAAGCAGGTCCAAAAAAATGATACACAATATGGAAAATAATGGAATAATGTAATTGTTGAAATGTTTACAGTATGGTGTATCATCATGAAATTATGGTATTTATTTTTTCAGTAACATACCAGATATAAAGTCCATGTAAAAGTGGATGTTCATCCCACTGATTACCTATCATGTAGGCCGATAAATATTTTATTGTTTATTCAGGTTGAAATTAGTACAAGCAACAAATTCCTAAAATTTTAGGGACTTTGGAAAAAGTTTGTTTGCAGCAAGTGGCCTTAAGTAAACACTGTGTCCAAGGCAACTATCTTCTTTACCTAACACCCAGTGCACCGAGAGCCGCTGCATAGGTACCTTAAGAGAGTCCGTCTTACTCCCACCGTCTAGCCATGACCGCCCGGCGCACTTAGGGCCGCTGCACAGGAACCTTAACAGAGCCCGTCTTACTCCCGACGTCTACTCATCAAAGTCAAACAGTATTGTTCTGGCTTCATATGTAAATCAGACTGAAGATTGTTGGCACAAATAATTTCCAGAGAACGATTTTTACGTCAACAGAAAACGTTTGTCATTTTGAATGTACCAAGGACCTATGCTTTCAGGATTCTTATCTTCCATATCAGCCTCATGCTCTTCATGGGCCACTACAGTTGAGTTTTTTGAAGCAAGACTACATTTCAAAGATTTAAATAAATGGTTGCACATAAGAAAAAGAAAACAAAACTGAAAAAAAATGATGAGGAGAATGCAAACATATTTCAAATACAAAGTCATTTTGTAGATGAATCCTAATCTCAGGAAGAATTGCACTGATCAGCAGAGAAGCACATGTTGCCTTCTCATCGTAAGCTCCAGTAACCCCCCTCACTATAATCTTTTGTGGAGAGTGTTAATTAATACTGTGTTAAGTTAATGACTGATGTTTGGTATTTAAAGACGGTAAATTCATCATATGAAATTTGGAATTCCCAGATAAAATCATTTGTCTTCAGGTGTGTTGATGAGCTAGCCATTTCATTATTGTGCAATTAACATTACCTAATATTAGTTATACATAAAATGTATGTCTCATATCAATTCAAAACTCATTTTAATTATGTCCTCTTTCTCTCATAGTGTATAACGGTTTAATAAGGAGAAAATGGGCAAATTGGGTTTTGAAACCAAACCCCTTAAATGTCAGGTGCACAAACGACTGAGCTATCTGGTTATCAATAATGGAACTGGTGAAACTGATATATTCTTCCTCCTTGATATACCTTTCCCCCTAAGACAACCAGGTTTTTCCCAGACATTTATTTCGGAGGCAGTAAGGTTAAAGATTAATTTAAATATGTACTCACATGACTTAAAAAAAGTCAAGGAGCATCAATCAATTTTACAAATTGTCTTGTTTGTTTTTACATATTAAGAGTGATCAATCTTGACTTCATTTATCACCTGGTTTAATTAGATTAACCACTACAGAATAATTAATCATCCCCTTAAGTAACAAAGAAAACATGATACACCTTGACCGAAAGGTAGAGGTGAATTACCACCAAATTAACTAAATGTTCATCTCCACCATATTAAGTTACTTTACATTACTACGTGTTACACCTTGACCGAAAGGTAGAGGTGAATTACCATCAAATTAACTAAATGTTCATCACCACCATATTAAGTTACTTAACATTACTACGTGTTACACCTTGACTGAAAGGTAGAGGTGAATTACCATCAAATTAACTAAATGTTCATCACCACCATATTAAGTTACTTAACATTACTACGTGTTACACCTTGACCGAAAGGTAGAGGTGAATTACCATCAAATTAACTAAATGTTCATCACCACCATATTAAGTTACTTAACATTACTACGTGTTACACCTTGACTGAAAGGTAGAGGTGAATTACCATCAAATTAACTAAATGTTCATCACCACCATATTAAGTTACTTAACATTACTACGTGTTACACTTTGACTGCATGGTAGAGGTGAATTACAGTACCACCAAATTACGTTATTTAACATTACTAAATATTACATGTAATTACCACCATAATCTACAGGTTACTAAACATTATTACATGTTACACTAACTGTAAGATAGAGGTGAATTACCACCAAATTACATTATTTAACATTACTAAATATTACATGTAATTACCACCATAACCTAAAAGTTACTGAACATTACTAAATGTTAATTACCACCATACTTCAAAAATACAAGCTCAAATGAATACACGATAAACAAACATTCTGAGTGCAGGTGTCCCCTACCGGTTGGATAATTAAGTGAAAAGTAGGTTAAGCAAAACTAAACTCAAACTTGATCTGTAACTATCAAAGACAAAACCACTTGTCCAATATAAGTTGAATTATCTTCATCCAATGTGGAGAAAGTCTGGAAAACCTCAAGCATTCACCAAGGGACATAATTCAGTCAAAAGTAAGTCTAGTGTAATGAAACTCAACCTTCATCTGTAACTATCCAAGGCAAAGTCATATATAAAATTTCAGTTGAATATCTTCATCCAATGAGGATAAAAGTCCAGAAAATTGATCCAGAATGGATAGACAGACGGACAGACAGCCAGTAGGAGACTAATTATACCATTAATTCAAAGTACAAAATATCAGACACTGAATGCATTGATTTCTTCTCCTAACTGCCTTTAAATAAATTCTCCCTCAACTGTGTTTAGATTATATCGTACATGCATCAAGTTTCCATAGGAATGACTTGTGTCACCAAACACTTTGTAGACTCATCACGTCACATTGTCTACACGTACCAGTTGACTTTGAGAACAACTTCCTTGTATAAACTTCATTATCTGGCTTTAAATGCAGAAAGGATCCACACTCTTAATACAAAACAAAATAGTTTTATTTCTGTAATAATTCACACTAGAGAAACATGTCTCAAAATCAAATTAAGTTTACAGCACAATCAACAAAGAAAACAATGAAAACAAGTGCTTACTTCATAATCATGATTTGCATATCTGCAATATATTTAATACTAACAAAGTTGTTTTCGTACTTGTGTTTCCTGTTTTAAATCAACATATATTTGCAATATGCACGATGTCATGGACTGATCTTTTGTAATGAAATTATATGGAACATGTACCATATTTATAAATTCAAACAATGTGCATTAGATTATATTAAAGTAAATCAATCTACCAAAATTTATGGACTAGTAAATGATTTTGCAAAATACATGTGCAAGTAAATATGCTTAAATCATCACTTTTCTCTCTTCACAAAATACCATAAGTTTAGAGTTAATAGATATATATATAGACTGAGACTATTTTAATATGGCATATCATAACGGTCTCTTTTTTGACACAATACATCACAATACCTATGTAGTGAAACATTACAGGCAAGTAATACTGAATATCAGATAAACTAAAAAGATCATGTAAATCCAAACAAATTAACCAGCTGTAAAAACACCACGTTCATTGGGTTTTGTTTTATTTTTCCTGCTTCATACAACTGTATTGGATACTGGGATAGAATTGATAATATGCGAGAATGTCGAGATGTTTCCTTTACACAGAAATAAATAGCAACACATACAACAAACATTTCCACTAAATTACAACTTACGGCCAATTCTTCATGTGTTTCTAAATCCCCTCATCAAAATTTTAGTACTTTCAGAAATTGACATTTTTTTCATCATTTTATTTTTACCCCTTATGTCAAATTTTAAGTTAGGAATATGACTATGATGTCAGATATTTTTCACATAACAAGGAAAACTTTTTTTTCTGAACTAAACATGGAAGCTATCAAGTTAACGGAATCCTATATCAGGACATCTGAAGCACTTTTGGAAATATATTAGCAGTAAGGGACTGGTCAAACTTTTGTTTTAAATGTAGTTTTGCTTCCTATGGAAAATTACGAAATTTTTTGGGGTGGTGGTGGTGGTGGTGGTGGTGGTGGTGGGGGGGGGGGGGGGTGTTCCATAAACCCAAAATTACAATTTAAACCCCTGGCCCAATAGCAGAAATGAAAAACTAAATATACCTGTAGTGTTTCTGAGATCTACTTTTATAGCCAGAAAGCTCCAGAATATTCTCTAGCATAACAGTTTCTAGAACGCAAAGGGATATATGGACTAGATTGTATACTAATAGAATTATGCAATCTAAATTCTTGAATAGCAAACAGTTAACTTCTTGAACTGTAGTAAATATACAAGTATTTCTAGGAGAGATTGCAGACTAATACTACCTTTCATTCATTGCCAGAATGTGGTAATTGTTATGCCATATAAGATGATGTTATCATGTTAATTATAATCAACTGCACGATATCTGCCAAACAGATTATGAACCCAGAAATCTTAATATACAGTATATGAAGTTCAACGTCAAAATACACACCAACAAGTAAAACTATAAATTAGCATCAAAAGGAAGTAACAGTTTTATAAGTGCCCTATCAAGGAAGAATTGTAATTTCATATGGCATTACTAAATTCATAACATATGCCCTCACTAAATTCATAACATATGCCCTCACAAATATCTGGTGGAATGGAAACTGCAGGAATGAAAGAACAGTAAAATCAATATATAATGCAAATCTTTTAAAGGGCAGAAACAAAGACTCCGAAATCCTGACTATACAAAGACATGCACCTCCACCATTAAAATGTACGAACACAAAGCATTTCCTTGATGGAAACTACTCAATTCATAAACAGTGGCTCTTAGTATCCAGGTTCACACACTTGCACATGAAATTTTACAAGTACTTAGTTAGTGTTCTATGAAAATAACCAGATTCTGTTGTTTATAAGTATTACACAATCACTCTACACAATTTTCGCACAAATTAAAAGTAGATGTATTTATTCCTGAGGTTAAAAAACAATGCGATGGATGCTGAAGATCATTTACAAATACAATAAACTGCAAGCAAAAACAACAGCTGATTGTCTGCTAGTACATACTGCATGATTCAATGCAGAGGTTGTCATGTGTGTTGATTCCGTCGTGTTGATGAAAAATGTGTAAAATTTAAAAAACACAACAAAAATGATCAATAGGAAAATGGTTTTCTCTCTTCATAATGGTGTATTTCAGAAAGAAAGAAAAATGCAATGTACTTGTATATCACAATGAAATGGTTCTACTGAAAACTGATTCTCACTATGAAGAGAAAACAAGCTTCATGACTAATTAAAGAGTAAAACTGCTGAACTATGGTGAAATGCAACCCTAAAAGTAAAGCATATGCAGATTTCTCCGAGACCCCCGTAATCCCGGGGAAACAATGATTTAGAAACACCACAGCAAAAGAAATTACTATCACCTTTTTAGAATATCCTTCAAATAACCTGGATTATACGTCCTGTGTTTGAATATTGATCAAATACAGTAAAGCACACTTATAATGAATTCACACTTATTGCAAAGTGATATTTATCCCCCCCCCAAAGGAATATAATGAAAACTGCATTGGGTGTAACAAACTTGTTATAAGGAACTGTTTGGTTTTTTGACTGACCCTGGAGGTTAGTATAATCTTCTTTTACTGTATATGTATGTCTACTGAAATTTATATCAGTCTGTAAAGAAAACAAAAATCTAATGCAAATCAGGAAATTCTGCATGTCAAACAGTTCTAAAAATTTTTTATTCTAATTTCAAATAAAATGATATTACTAAGTTATAACTTTTCCTTCAGATTTTTAATTAAATCACTTAGTTAAAAGTAGTGAATTTGATGAATTACAAAATCAACATACTGTTGTTCTCAACAACATGACTGTGGTGTGCATATTTTAAATACTCCCCTTTTGTTAGGGGATTATCTACATATCCGATGAAATACCTAGTTTGTATAAAAAAAAAAAAAAAAAGAGAGAGAGAACTTTACCTTGGCACATGAGCTTCAGTTCAGGCATTACGCAATTTTTCGCATACATACACAAATTTACTTCATGTCCCAAAAATACATAATGCACACTGCCATTTAAGTACAGAAAAATAATCCTTAATCGAATTGCAAATGCTGCCATGTTGAATAAATCTGAAACTGTGAGTGGTTTTTGTTGGTGGTTTTGTAAGAAACCTGTTGCCTGATTTGACGTTATAAATGTAGTATTAAAAAAAAAACCATGACAACAAAGCAGTACCAATATAACAGGACTACTACTAAACATTAGGGATTTTGTTAGGAGTCTTCTGTATGTAGTTTATACGTGTCCTGTAGCAAATACTAGAATTTGATGTGTGTGTGTGTGTGGTGTGTATATGTATGTGTCTGTGTGTGTATATGTCTGTGTGTGTATCTGTGTGTATATATGTTTGTGTGTGGTGTGTGTGTGTGTGTGTGTGTGGTGTGCGTGATGTATGTTTGTGTGGGTGTGTATACATTTAGCATCACAATGTGTTCTTTTTAACCAAGTCTTACGGCACTACACTTTCAATTCAATTCTCCAACATTACTGCGGTTAAAAATACTATATGTATTTAAACTAGAATGTTTAATGGAATAGATGTTTCCTGAATGGGCATCAGTGATCATTCTACATACAAAATGATCCTCACATAAAGAACACACATGTGCTAAATAGGAGAATCCTATCTCATAGTTTTCAAATTTCTAGGGTGCGACACGACCAATAAGGGGCTGAGAACTGGCAATGTTATCCCTAAGTGTTCCTATGCTTTGCAGGCAACACGAAAATCACAGACTAATTGCAGTAAATGAAATAGATGTGGATTTAGTTCAGTTCTAATTTGTTATGAGTTTCACTCTTAACTGCCAAACTACACCAAACGAAAAAATATGAAAAACCACTTTTGCGAACCATGCTACATTTTTTGGAATGGATGGGGGTGGAGGTGGGGGTGAAGGTTTACAGTTTTACATTGGTTTTGATGATTTAATAACAGTAATATAAAAAAAAATTAGTCTCAAAATCCAGAACAATTAAAGAATCACTCTTTTCAGAAAATCTATTAGTTTCATTACATACCATTTAAATATAATTATCATAAGATTTACTCGCTATCATTAATATTCAAAAATTAAATTACAGTAGAATTGATCTCAAAAATGTGTCGTACAGTCTAATATATATATATACATTTTGTGTAAACTATGGATTTGTTTTGGCATCAAACATTGAATTATATTGTAAAAAATACTATATATATATGTTCATTGAATCTGGTCCTAAACATGTCTGGAATTGACAAGTTTCACTGTAGATATGCAATAGAAATAATACGGAAACTTAAGTCAAACTATTTGTGCATACATAAAAACACTAACTTTTGGACCAGCTTTAAAAATCCCAAACAGAAAACAAAAACCTACTTATGGTTGAAAAGAATTAATATAAATATTCTAAATCGCTATAAAAACTCAATATTTCATGAAAATATCTGATTGCACACAATAAACAAAATAGAGATGGCAGGCAAACTTTTGTGACAATAAAAAAATAAGTTTAATATCACAGACTTGCCAAAAAGGTCAGTAAGACATCCCAAGTCACTTACACACTAATCATTCAAGTACTCCTTATAACACTGCTCAAAACATGAGCAGTTCAAAGTGCATAGAACTATCACACAGAAGGAGTTTAACCACAACAACCAAGATACATATAAACAAGACAAACATCATTCATTACATCCGTTGCTTCTGTTGTGAACTCTGTAAATCCGACACTGAAGACATCGTGTTTCAGACAAGACATCAAAAGCAAACATGGTAGTCACAATATCTAATCACACTTTGGTCTTTTCGCAGTTTTCTTCTTTGGTTGGACAGCTGTTTAAATTCCCTGCTGCAGCTTGCACAGATTTCAGATTCAAACCAATCTACAAAAAAAAAAAAGTACACATTCTCGAGAACATAAATTAAATCACAAAATTATTACATCATCCTAAATTCCTAGAGAAAAAAAGGAATGGTCAAGATATTTTGTTTATTTTAAATTTCTCTCTGTTTTTCCATTAATTCATAAAAATACTTACAAAATTTAATTAAACTCATGTGGTCTAGTGACTCTGTACATAGAATACTGGGGTTTTGCATCTTGGGCATCATAATAATGAATTTAAATTTACTTGGACTTATTAAGAAATGGGTTTGTGTTTTGAAAAAAAAAATCTTATAAACTGAATAATCATATTAAACCCGCATCATACTAAGAAAGTTTTGCCGTATTACCAGTCATGTGACTGAGGACGTACCTCCTCTAAAACATGGAGGTTGGCTTCCATAACCTGGTGAAGTTGTCGTATTGTGGCCACATGGGAGTTGGCCTGCAGATCGTAAAAACTCGAATACAGATTGTTCCTACAATACAATAAAGTATCAATTCTAATCCTTTATTAAATAGACAAACAGAATTTAATGTAATTCAAATCTTTACACAAAATCGAAAAATGAATTTGCACTGTGGTGACTGCAGTGATTTAATTTCATCAGCCATATAACAATACAAAAACACCTACGTACTCAGCTACAACTAGAAGTGCTACGCACCTATCCATCCACATATATCCACTAGCATAGTACTTTATTAACTGCATACTTTTATCCAAGAGTTATATGACTAATTCGCTACAAGGTCAATTACCACATGTACGACTGAAATTTGTCTTCACAGTAAGTTTACAAAGATGGCTACCTCCAGTTCTGTTTGGCTGCTGGAGTCCAGAAATCTTTCCCCTCAATCCTTGCTTGAAGCACCAAAATTTTGTAGGTAAGAGCAACAGCAGAGAGCATTAGAAACAAAATCCTGGAAGCCAAAGATACATTGTATATAAATAATGAAATATATATATTCTGCCATCTAATATCAAAGCAATGTGACAGAAGTGTCATTTACTGCACACACACACATACACACACAATACACACACACACACTCACATACACAGACAGACACACACACACACACACACTCACATACACACAGACAGACACACACACACACACACACGCACACACACAGACACACACACAGACAGACACACACACAGACACACACACAGACACACACACAGCACCACACACACACACACACACACGCACACGCACACACACACACACACACACACAGCACTAAAACAAACATCAACAATTAGATAATCCTCGAGTCACGGCCAAAATATAGTAAGGCGAGTTGTATGTTGAACACTTGTTCTATACACGCATACACATATAAAGGCAACATGAAAGTAAACCGTTTTATTTCTAATTCTGTAAATTTCATGACATATATTAAAATCTAACTTACATAACAGAGCAAACAGCTAATAACAAATTGGTCCTAGGTATCCTGTAAAATAAAGAGCATCATTTGACAATAAATGGTGGAAGGTTTAAATGACATTTTGTATCAAATTAGATGAACGTCTTAAAGTCACTCTTTAATCCAATATTTATTTAATGGCTCATTAAAATACTTCATATGAAGTGTGATTTCACCATCGAAAGAGTGATACAAGCTCTTAATTATTTTACATGACTTTTTTGTGATTTATTCCAGAGTGACAGAAAGATGTGTTTTGTTTGCAAATAAGAGATTTTAGTGTCCACAGTTCACCATGATTTGACACATGATACCAATTCCTAATAAAGCATGCCTAAAACACTCTGACCCTCAAATTTTTTAAATGAACAAAAAAACATTTATAATAATTAAAAACATTATTTGTTAATATCATTTAAATCTACACCTAAAACCTTCAAAAATCATGTCAATTAGAAAAAAAATATATTGGACAAATGTCCCCGTCAAGATTCTTTCAATCATATGGAGACCATTGCCAGGGAAGGGTTGCAAAATTTGAGATCCCACCCCTCTCTCTCTCTCTTTCTCTCTCACTCGTATGGAAACGTCACCATTGCCAGGGAAGGGTTGCAAAATTTAGGCCAATACTCAGCACTTATGGCCTTTCAGCAGGGGGGATCTTTATTGATCCACACCTGTTGTGACATGGGGCCTCAGTTTTTGTGGTCTCATCCAAAGGACTGCCCCATTTAGTCACCTCTCACAACAAGCAAGGGGTACTGAGCAGCTATTCTAACCCAGATTCCGATACATCCAAATGTATTTTAAAATGGCCAAAATTCAGAAATATTTTTTTCAAATTTGAACCAAGCCCATACCAAACATTGTAATAAAAAAAACTACATAATCCCTTGATGAAAAAAGGTTTACAAATTAAATTTATGCATAAAGAAAACTCAATTCTTAATGTAAATGCATAAAATTAGCAACAAGATGATTATTTTAGTCACTTCCAGCGATTCTGGATCGGGATCAATACTTTTTTTTTTCTCTGGTTTGGTTCAAATCTAAAAAATGGCAATATTTCTGAAATTTGGTCATTTCAATTTATTTTTAAAATATATTTGTCTCCTACATCTTTTTTCCAAATGACAAGTTTCTTGAAGATTTAAGTCACAGATTATAAAAATATTAACAAAAACCATTATAATTTTCATAGATATAAATATATATATATATATATATATATATATATATATATATATATGTAATTAAAAACAAACACTCTAAACATATATATGTAATTATTTTAAAAATTAGAACACTTAAACGAGTCTTCTTTGCAGGTTTTATTAGGCATTTGTATGATGCATCAAATCAAAGCGAAATTTGGATATCAAAATCACTTATTTGCAAATAAAACACCTTTTTTTTCTTTGTCATTCTGGAAAAAAAAATCACTAAAAATTCATATAAAATAATTAAGAGCTTGTATCACTCTTTTGATGGTAAAATCATGCTTCATATGAAGAGCTTAAATGAGCCATTAAATATGATTTTAGTATAACGAGCCATCTTAAGTGAAATGAAAAGATACGATGGAATTTTTTTAAAATTCAAATTCAGCGATAGAAAACATATAATATGCATGACTCTTTGGAGTTATTGATCAAGATGTAATATGTCTACTACATCATCTTACTTTTGGAACTTTAAACTTAATTCTGAAAAAGCAGCCATCATTTTCTGAACTTCAAAACCTGAAAAATTAAGTGGAAAAGAAAATACACCTACACTCAATCAACATTTACATTATAAACTTAAAATGATCAAGCAAATACAAACACATGAACAAACACAAAATTATAAGTATATATATGTATGTATTACAGTGCTCACACTTATATAAAAGTAACAATATTCAGAGAACGCTGTCATAGTACCTAATTAAACTTACATTCAAAGATGTATGGAATGTTAAAAGCACGGATCATTGGACTCTTTGGCCCCTTTACAGATTCTTTTCGGACTGTGATAGGAGAACTGCCATTTTCATGAAACTTGGTGCTATCAAGTTTATCACTGTCTAACTTGTCACACAGAATACACAATCCAACATCAGAGGAGTCGGAGGTGACAATGTTGTTATTTTGATTGGAGCTTGAGGTGGTTTGAACAGTTTGATTATCACAGTTGACACACCCCTTGGGGATTTCTTGGACAGGACACGCCTCCTCCTCCTCCTCCTCCTCTCCCTCATCGTCTTCTTCCTGCACGGCATCCTTCGGCAACTGATTGTCACTCTCTGTTGGGCTGATTGGGAAGAGTGGAGTTGAAACCTACAATGAAACTTCATGCATCAGTGACAATACTTTTAGATTGATTGATTATATATTTTTTTAACGTCCCGTTCAAGAATTTTTCACTTTTAAGCAAACTGAGTAATCTACAATGGAATTTCAAAATTTTCCCCAAATCATCATAACTATACATTCTCAAGGACTCGATGAAACTTGTCCCATATGTCTGTAACTCATTCAGGCAAAATTAATGTAAGCAATCATGCACAAAAAATCATCAACACTGCACATTTTCATTAACTTACAGATGAATTCAGCACTGAAGCATCTCTTAGAAAATCAAACTTATGATCATTCTGGAAAAAATAAACATACATACAGAAAGCTCTACAAAAACAAACAAATAAAGCACAACTATAAAAAATAAACATTTTTAAAAATTCTGAACCACATTTTATTACCACATTTTTACTTTTCCCAGAGACATATATTTAAGAAGTAAATTTCCTTTTTGAAAATGTATGAGGGTATGAACTGCAGCACTTCATGCCGACATACTTCATGAAGCACATTAGCTAGCTCATGTATTTCAAAAATGAAATTTTATTTCTCATATTTACTTCATTCTCAGCAGTTCAAAAAGCTGTACTACACTTACCAAAATTCACTGTTCACAACTACAATACATGTATATTGCATTCATGAGAAAACAGCTTTCTCACATTGTCACCAATGTGAGAGAGACATTACCCATGCGAGACAGCCGGGTCAGATTTTACTGTTTTACATCGCTACATCAATGATTATGACATCATGTATTTTCTATGAATCACGTTAAATGTAGACGTAAAATATTTTGTAATGGATTCTTCAGATTTAGATTTGATATAGCTTTCTGAGGGGCAGCCTTGGGTATTTTAGTTCACACTTAAAGTATAAACCATTTTAAGGAATGCTCTTTTCATCTAATTAGTTTTTGCATTGAAATTCAAGTGAGGATTTTAAATAATCTGAAAGCTCCCGAATTAATACAATAAACTGTAGATTAAACGCAAGATTTGGTTGAGTTTGGATCGTGTCACTTCTTGAAACTTCACTTCCATTTTACTTTGAAGTGAAAAATCTTATGAAAATATCAACTTTGAATGCTTTAAATATAGGATCGGGAAGATTTAAATTGACATGTTTAATTGCTAGTATTACATGCAAGAGGATACACATGATTTAGATCAAGGTGTGCATTTTTACCGAGGGACCGCGAGATAATAAGAGACTTGGAGAAGTCGTTAATCTCGGTTATATATGTCTCTGTTCCTGAACAGCAAAAACTTTCAACTGAAAACTGCAAAGAAACACCCAGCTTAGATTGCAGAGGAGTCATCACGATACTGACAACACACTCTCTAGTGCTGTACTAAGGGACATGCTTAATTTCATAATTCTCCACCTTTGAAGTTTATCAGATTTAAAATGTTGTGGTTAAATAGTCAAACAAATTGCTTTTATACAGGGTCATACTATATGCAGCATATTTCTTGTGTCAAAATACCTGAATACTTCTGACAGATTGGGATTTCTTCCACACTGTGTTTATGAACTTGTATGCATTGTCTCTCAATAGAAAAGACCCAAAGGTATACTGTAACGAGAGAGAAAAATCACATAAATAATACTCGTTACATGACTGCATCATTTTCTTGAACTATATGCTTTAAGTACTAATTATTCACTTAATAATTCAATTTCACTTGTAACATGCAATTTGATTGGCTGATTACATTGAAAAAGTTTAGTTTATATTGTATAATGTAACTTGGTATGGGGAGACACCCCCTTGACAACAAAGACAGCACCACTTTTTACAGAATAGCTCTGTTGAGTTGTAAAGCTTCTATGAATTGAAAATCAATGGAATTAAACATGTACAATAAAACACATTTTGTGCATACACATTTTTTATGATATCAAAGAAGATGTATACTTTCTTACAAGAAACATTGCAAAAAACACCAATTAACGATAAAAATTCTATACAAGTTCTGACACAACAATATATGCAAAATAATAGTTTATCAAGCATTTGCAAAGTTTGCAGTTTCATTATAAATATATTTTTACTTGGGAAGGGGAGGATATTAATCTGCCTATCAAAGCACAAAAATACATCATGTCTTGAAAACTGTGTATTACATGATGTCATGTCCCATCGATTGACATAAGCTGTGAATTGTTTACATATTTTACTGTGCTGGATTTTATTGTATGCTATGGTTAGTTATAATATTGTTTAAAACTTCCATGAAATCAAATGTTTAAATCGCAAATTATATTGCATTTTCTGGTTTTCTATATGATGTATTTTGTGTGATGCTAGATCTGAACTTTCACTTTAAGTCAGAGCAACTCCAAAGGCGATCTTGTGCTGCAAAATAAACATTAGGCCTTCGTATGTAGCCCAAACACATCTCCTGTACTTAAGATTCATTGCAAACTCCACTTAGTACGTTTTCAAATTTCATGAACAAAGTACATGTTCCAGTTATGCGAAGAACCAAGATGGCTTCTTTCATGTTCAACACTTTGTCAGTATGTTGTTGCGTGAATCATGGCGCGGTGCAAGCATTTTTTATTTTACATACAAATTAAGACTTGTACAATGTAGTTTTGTCTTTCAAATTAAATTATAAGGAATGAAGCTGATTATAAAATGTAAAAGTGCACCAAGTTACATTACAACAAAATTAACTTCATTCCTTAAATAACAGCCAATTGTGGATCAATATAGAGTGTATATCAGTCTGTCATGAAATTCATGTCTATGCAAAATGAAAATCACAAAAAATGTGTAAAATTGTCTCGCTTCCCTTCCAGCAACATTTGACCTTGGTTAGTGAAAAGCAGTAGGATTTCCCCAATCTTTATGCAATGTAAAATAACTGCTAAAAGTTTGATGGAAACTACATACAAAATGTAGCTTTAAAAATCTAGGACACAAGAAATTTCTAGATTTTTCTTCCAGAGACCTTGACATTTGAAAAACAAAAGGAATCACTATCTTTATATGTAAGGCTCTATTTTTCAGCAAGTTCTGTGAAAATTACATTTAAAGTAATGTGGCTTATTCAACATACATACATATACAAATCTGAACCAACTACAATGACTACGTGAAAATACAAACAATTGGGCAAGTTACTACATGCATATCCCTCCTCAATTCATTCTCATTCACCAAACTCCCAAGTCCAATCAATTTTTATGAAGGTGACATCAATCGTGACCTCTTCACTGCTAAACCTTGCAACCAATTCAAAATCGTAATAAATCACTAGATTTGCATGAAACAGCAATGTATTCATAACATCACAGCAAACCATCATTATGAAAATAAGTGTCGAAGTTATTGTATCATAAAAGTATAGAAATAATGGAAACAAGGCGTAATATTGGTAAATTGCAAAATCTATAAAATCTTCAATACTGATTATACAGAAATTATTCAGTACTTCCATGTCTATATATCCACCAAAATACAGTCTTCTCACTTTTTTTCCTAATATTTACATTTTGTAACATAAGAGAAGATATAGATTTTTATGCCTCAAACAATTTTCCTTACAAAGCAAGCCTCTTTGTGTCAAGCAAGCACGAGTTTCTATTTGAGGATATATATTTAACTTGCAAAGGACTGACAAAACATTGGTGAATGCAAAATATTTACATAGCAACCAAATACGAAACTTTTCAAGAAATTACATGAAAAGACTATCAGCTATGGAGTAAAGTTTCAATCAAATATTGCGTTTGCCATAACAATTTCCTAAATTATTGAAATTTACAAATGGAACATACTTTTTCCTTGTTAGCATTACATGCGGGTCACGAGAATAGACAATGCAGCTCTTGATTTAACACACTTTTTAAAGCTTCACTTGACTGGCATCACGATTTTATCTCATGTGCCTGTCAATTTTCAAAAAGAGGCTCATATGGCACTTTCCTCACCTGAGCAGTAGCAATTTCCCAAGTAATGCATTCAATCCTAAATATGGCACTAATCTTGCCATGCAGATCATGATATAAACAAAATCTTAAATACATCAGTACTCTTCTATATCAATCTCATATCCATAATGTACCCTTGTGGTGGTTACTGAAAAGATTTTAAAAGAAAATTTTTATATACTATAAACATACTATTTTTTCCCGCAGGGTCATGATTCTGTAGAATCATAATTTTGGTTAAATCTGTAGGTGTAAATTTTCATGGATTTACTGTAGACTAAAAAATGAAAATTTTGATAAATAAATTTTATCTTGTAAACACCTGTTTGAAGCTGTTATCAAAGTTGCACTCAGATATGTATATGTGTACATGGATAATAACACACAAATACGGTAAGATTTCGATCCTCATTTTTCGTTCTTGATTAACTGCACTTTTAAGTACACTATGACAAACTTCCGCAGAAATTTATGAACACATACATATCATAAATCATGGCATAAAGCACACAGAAATAACCATGTCTACAGTGTATTCAGACCTATGAAAAATTTAAACTCCATCCAGGATTCTATATCCAGAACTACAAAAAATTTAAATGCCTACCAGGATTCCCACAGTGCAGTACTGCATTTAAAGCAATTTTTCAAGGACTTTTGATCAGTACAATCAGTAAAATTTCAATTTGATAGCTTTTCATTTTCAGAAGTAATGTCATAGACAAATTTTCTAATTAAGAATAACATCTAAACTTTATTAACTTGCATGCGATTCCTTGACACTACTGATGTAAATTATTTTGTTGCATTGCATTCACACTGCTGAATTCTTATCAAATTTAAATGTGGTAAAGAAAACCTAAGTCAATAAAATGCTTCATATACTGACAAAAAAGCATAAAATTTCAAGCATCTGTAAGACAATTCTGTACACAAAACCCAGACAGTCATGTAGTGAGCAAACTTTTAATAATGCTGATGGACTTTAAAAATGCAATAATCAATCATTTTCAGTGTTATTATTAATTCAATAAACAAATACCTCCTGCACATTATCTTTTATGATAAAAGTTTAGTACCCATTGATTTTAAAACCTTATTGCCGTTCCCCCCGAGAGACTTCACACGCAAAGGAAGTCCAGAAAGCATGTCCAAAATGTGGTTTCAGTACTAAAAAACAAGTATGGCCACCCCATTCTTGTTGATAACAGTGCATAGGTGACGTGTTACTGACTGACAGACACCCCAAATGGTCCTTTTGGGAAAGTTCTGCCTCTCTTCCAAAAACACCCTTCAAAGTTCTTGTGGATTCTGTGGCTGGCGGCAGTATTCATGTCTACCTAGGTTTTAAGTCTGAGGAAAAAGCAGGACAATTAAGAACTCTGATGCAATTTATTTAAAGGAAATCTTGTGCCAATCTTGCAATGTGTGCACACACTTTGTCCTGTTGAAAATTTAATCCATTGCCTTGCCTATGCTGCTTCATTAATAGTACTAGCACAGGCTGCAGTATTTCATCTATATCCCATCTGGCAATTAAGATTGTATTAAAAAAAAAAACCCAAATGGAACTGTTAGCAAAACTTCGTGTTCATCCCATGACACTACCTCTGCTGAATCTGTCATGTTCAAAGACACAGTTGTCTACACAAGGTTCATGATATGGTGGTATACTCAAGCTCTATCATCAGCATTATAAACACTAAATCTGAACGTTGCCAGATAACAAGGCACTCGTCCAGTTTTAGTGTTGATTTAGCCTCTGTCTGGCCCGCTGCAATCTTTAACATCAGTGATGCAGTTTAAGTTGTAACCCTATGTCAGGTCGTCTCCAGTAGATCTCATGGAATGTCAATATCCTGGAAGTTCTACTCGAATGAATAAACCTACCACGACACGACATCATATCATTTACCTTGTCATAGTCGCAGCAGCCAGACACCTATTCTGCAAGTGACGTCATACTTATCTGCTAACTGACATGTCACAATCAGTGGACCCGGTCTTAAGCAGTCATTTCCTGATCCTTCGGATGATACTGTTGCAACACTAGCTTATTGTACAGGGATGAACATTAACACATCTTGCTGCCTCCTGCTGATTAATGCCAGCTTGCAGCATACATTGACTTGATTTCGTATTCCATTATTTAAACATGATATAGCCTTATTTTCAAATGTACTGTTGACTTTGCATCTGCAATTACCAGCAGCATTGTTTTATTATGATAAAACTTACTTTTACCTTTTCATTAATTCTGAATAGTGCCAGGAAAATTTCTGGCGTGCTACTCACATTGTGTGAATAATGAATGTCGGTACAACAGAAAATGGAGTTTAAAAACCCACACAATGTATGGGGAGTGAAGTCTGTGATAAATACTATATAAAAATATTATTTAAAAAAAAAAAACTATTTGGAAAAAAGATGAGTTGCATTTTTAAAGTCTGTTGGTATATAAGAATAATTGCATATCACTTTGACATAATGCACCAGTGTGCTTTATGAGAAGATTGAAAAAATCCCTGTATATTCTTATACAGATATATATATTGTAAACCTTTCTTGTGGCTATGGGCACCAAATCCTTGTACATCATGGTGCTAACAACCATGAATCTACACTGCATGAGGATGCTTGCATATTAATTTGACAAACAGTACCAGTGTAGACAAATGAAATCTTCATGGTTATGGTGTACACAGACTTGAATCACACAAATGCCTGCATATTAATGTGACTAATCTACCCTTGTTGAAAGTAAGAATAAGACATTTAAAGAATTTTCCTATATATCCCAGTGACTTTTTAAAGGCCAATTTGACCCCAGTCCCAATAAGAAATTAACTTTAATTTTCCTAATGTATTGTGAGAGTTTTCCAAAAGAAAAACTTAAGTGTGAGAACAAATTTAAGTTGTTTATTGCATGCTGTTTTTCAAGTAAAATTCAAGTAGGTATGTTGGTCAGCTAAGTAAGATTCCTCCGTAATTAGATAATTCATACAGTATTGTTCTGAAAGAAGCTATCACATAAGCCACACCATTATCATTGGTGATAAACAATAGTGTTTGTAAACGTAATACAAAAATACTACACAAAGCTTTCCATATTACAGGCTGTTCCTAAAAATTCCAAATTCAGTCTAAGTTATGCTGAAATTCAAGTATCAATTTTAAATAATTGCTATTTACATGTAATTCATTATCAAGAGACCCCACTAAATCTGTTAAAGTGTGATCAGTCAAGCACGACTAACCTCATAAAAGCTAAGGAAATTTACCTATTGATAGTCCAGGTGTGAACTGCTGATTACAGGGCAATTATCAACACAGAATATGCTGTTGTTTTATTTTAAATGTTGTTGCTAGAATGTTTACAACATAATACCAAATCCGAGCATCTTGGGACAATGTAATACCATGTCTATTTTATATAGGTTTGTTTTGTGAATACATATAATATGTTATATCAACACTACATGACTATTTTGGACCCACCCTAGAGTCAGAACCCTGGGGTTGCAAATATTACAATTGTGGTACATCCCTTTTTATATAGTAACAGTAAATTTGAAGTCTTTCAAATCATAAGTACTATATGCTAAGTTTGGGCTCTACCCTGGAGTCAGAACCTCTAACCCCAAGGATCACGAAATTTACAATGTGGCTAAAGGCCTTCCTGCTCCACCTGATTAGCATTTTTCTCAAGATGAGCGGTTGTAGAAAATTTTCAATATTGGTAAAGTTTTGGCAGTTTTTGCCCTGCCCCTAAGGCCCTGGAGGTGCAGGAATCTTGAAATTTAATACCCCCTCCCCTTCCTTTCTTCCAACAATGCTTCATACTAAATTTGAAAAGAATCAGAAGTGTACTTATCAAGTAGTAAAAAATGTTTAGTTGTTAACTCGACAATTGATGACCAATAGCAATAGGTCACCCGAGTGACTCAGGTGGCCCAAAAATTATTTCCTCCAGAAAGCAAGACCTTTTATTTTAAAAACATGAATTCCATTCATTAAAGGATGCAAATTTGATTAAAACTGGCTCAGTGGTTCTAAAGAAGTCAAAAGCTTTTTAAAAGTTTTATTTGATGGACAAATTTTGATCAGGAAAGCCCTCCCGATTTTTCATCTTAGATGAGCTAAAACAGGACTGATCAAAAGGACTAGGAAAGAGAAAATGTAAAACAAGATTCCGATACAGCAAAAATGTCCTTAAATCTGTTGTGAGGGTAACCCTGGACATTTGAAGACCCACGCATAGTACAATACTCAAATTATACGCCTCCATGCACACATACACTCAGTGTCTATTTTCAAAAGCAGTATACCTTTTCTTCAGCAGTCTGAACTCCAATGGCATTCGGAAAGACTAATGCTGTTTTCTCCCGTGTAATGCTGATCACTTTTTCTAAAGGAATCTGACGCTAAGAAAAAGAAAAAAAAAAATCCTTTGCTCACAGCTCTGTATTATTACATGTATTTATTGATCCGATAGCAACTTTTGCATGGCTTCATTTTGAAATTTGAGAAAAGAATTTTCTCTCATCCAACACATTTAGAATCTGTGATCATGTTAACAAAATATCAGACAGCTATTTAGTGCCTGTTAGTCGAGTTAATTTGAGGTGAAATTGGTCATTCCACAGTTCTATATGTATTTTGCTTGCTTCATCACTGCGGCCATTATCATCCACTTCTGGCTCATTATTCATAGACCCCAAACAATTGTGAATACACAAATTGCTACACCTTATACAGGGTCTAGTAAATAATTAATTGATTTTTGTGTCAGTACATCAAGGAATAGAAAGCAAAATTTTCCAGCGAAAATGCCATGGATCACATCCTTCCCTTTACATGACAATTAACAATGGTACTAAGCTTTGAATTTCACACAATATGAAATTGTAAACAAAGATGCCAAATATAGTAAGGATTTTATGAAATTTCATGTTTATTTTACATTTTGATTAAAAAATGAATTAATATGAAATACACTGACACCAGAATACTGGTGATGGCCAAGTACAGATCTCTTGTTTTAAGCTCTCTGAATAACCTACCCTTCTGCCTCGGGCTCGAATCTTAGAGTAGAAGCAAATCCAGTTCTGTGATATGTAGAGACTGCCATGCAACAAAATATCTCCAATATAGGCACATGAATAATCTGTAAAGCAAAATCCTTCCACATCATTGTAATCGAAAAGTAATGGTCCAAATCTTAATTCCTTTTGACCAGTAGAACATGACAATACATTTCATTGCTTGGACAGGTAAAATAATGAATATATCTGGCATGCAAGAATATGGTTTCAAAAAGTCCTGCCATATTACATTACAATTCATTTAATACACAGAGACGAACAGTGCACAAAAAATTTTCTACCAAACATTGATAACATGCACAATTTCATTGCAAGTCCAAAGAGTTCCTAAGATTTAATTACAGTGTAATATCTGGTTCATAGCACATGTACTTCAGTGTATTAACTAAAAAAAAAATCAGAACAGGAAACAGAATCAAATAGAACTAAAAGAAGCAGAAAAATATGAAATAACTATCAAAGATATCTCTGAGTGAGATACATGTCTGATTATTTAATTTAGTAGATGTGTCGACATTTCTTTCTTTCATTTGTATAGCCATACAACCCCACAAGGAGGCCACAGGGACAGAGTTTGGGGTCATGGCACACCTTTACGTCCAAGATGCATTATTGATCAAGGTTTGATAGTCCTTGACCTCATAGTTTGAAAGATATGGCCCTGAACACCTGGTACTTCAACTCTTTCAGACATTCAAAGAATAATTTTTTTAAATATCAAAGTAACTCGGGGGTTTTTTTTTCCCGTTTGAATTTTATCTCTATTTATTTTCACTAAATTTGGGCCATTAACAATTAATTTCAATTAATTTATATGTTCATTTATTACCTATATACAGAGACTCCTATGTGTTACAGAGTGTGTCTTAACTTTCAATCTTTTCAACCATCAGTGAACTTATCCATACAGTACCTAACGTGCGATAATCATTTACAAATAGAAAAGAAAAAAGCTCATGTGAAAATATCTTTCCCTATCATTTGTAAAACAATCATCTGTTTATATAGTGTTCATAATTTGAAATAACCTCTGTTTGTTTTAAATTTTACCTTTTGAATATAAGATTATATTGTTTGGAGAACGTTTTCTAGAAAAAGTGTTAGTTCAAATAAAATGAGGATATGAAGAGACCCACACCAAAGTCCTTTACAATGTATGACTTTAAACAATATTTTATTATGTTGAAAACATAATTGGATCGGACAGCAGGCATTGCCAGTATAAGCCCTTTCCATACAAAATACATAGTCAATGTATTCATACTGTGCATGATGACCTAAGGAAGTTGAGAATTCAACTCCCAGAAAGGTAAACGACAGATTGAATGGACAGGAAAGAAATATAAAATTTCATTTTTCAAAATATACATAGGGGTATGAACTACAATGCCAGCCTGCTAACATGCTTCATGAAAAGCATGTGATCGCGTGAAGCATCTTTCAAAAATGAAACTTACTTCTTATCGGTGAACATGATCTGTTCACTGGCACCAGCTGTACAGCTAACAACAAATATTTTGGTTAACAGTATGACATTATGGCAAGTTATTAATGTACATACATATAATTTCTGGCACATCTAATTATGTTTTAGTTGTCAAAACTATATATATTTTTTTTTATTTGCTTCCACATGTATACAGAATAAATTTGATCCATATAAATAACTCATGACAACTTTCATTTCTGCTACAACAGTATAATGGTAAATGCAATAATGAGATGTTTATGAGATAAGATAAAAAGAATGGGGTGGGTGGGTGGTGGTGCCACTGTTCCATTGTAGGTAGGAAAAACTGACAAGCTACCACGTGTTTCATTAGAAGTCTTCATAAAATTACATGATATTTCGTTATCTATAGTACATCATGTATGTTTTGCCAATGCCTAACATGTCTATAGCCTTGTAGCAACATACACAATGCCTAACATGTCTATAGCCTTGTAGCAACATACACAATGCCTAACATGTCTATAGCCTTGTAGCAACATACACAATGCCTAACATGTCTATAGCCTTGTAGCAACATACACAATGCCTAACATGTCTATAGCCTTGTAGCAACATACACAATGCCTAACATGTCTATAGCCTTGTAGCAACATACACAATGCCTAACATGTCTATAGCCTTGTAGCAACATACACAATGCCTAACATGTCTATAGCCTTGTAGCAACATACATTTTTCTATCAAAATTCTATTGCTGATCTTAATTTTGGAACACTTTTATATTTCATAGCAAAAAACAAATTGTTTTACGACAAGTATTCATATGTTTTGTAATTGATAAATACTCCTGATTTCATATTTACCAAATAGTATTGCCAGTCTATCAAAACTACTGTGAACATCAAACTTTTCTACAATCCATTCTTCAATGCTACACCAGAGTTCTTTTACTTCGTTCAACAAATAAGTGATCAATTGTTTCTATTTCTTGCAGAAAATATACACTATAATTCATAGAATTTAGATTTTTAAGAACACTGCTTCTTTTATCAATGTCCCCAATATTGATTGATTGATTGTTATTTTTAGCAACACTCAACAATTTTTCAGTTATATGGTGGCATCCAGTTTTTATTGGTGGAAGAGAGAACTCAGATACAATGTACCTGGGAAGAGACCACCGACCTTCTGAAAGTAAACTGGCAGACTTTCTCACATATATCAGCACGAGCGAGAATCAAACCCACGCTGACGAGAGGTGAGAGGCCTTATGATTTTGAGCACAATGCTCTAACCACTCGGCCACAGAGGCCCCTAACGTTACCAATACCTTGGCAGTTTACTATAAGTATTTTAGGTTCAAGTTTCCTTATGCTGACTGATCCATAAATTGGTGAATGTGATGAAAATATTGCTGACCCAAACTGTCAAAGACAGATTAAAAAAAATATATATCTGAAAGGGAAGGAAGTATGGGGGTTGTCAAAATATTGATAATGCATTGGTGCCATGCTAAGACATCCTGATTTTGATTTAAAGAAGTCAAGGATTAATATTTACATACTTTGATACATCATGACCCTATATTGCCTGCAGAAAAATCACACAAGGAACATTAAAAATAATCAATGGTTGAAAGTATTGTGCATGTTGTTTTTCAGTCATTACATTAATTCTTAGAAAACTCCATAATGGTACATAATTATAAGTACATTTCCTATCTATTCCTTATTGATACCTTGACAAATTGAGAACCACAACAAGCTGTATACTCCCTGTATTCTGGGAGAAATAACTTGTTTTGCATTGTGAATCCCAGCTGTCATATTAAGAGACATACTATATTCATCAAGTAGTTCTATATTTATACACACATTCTTTACAACTGCAGCGCATTCATGAGGAAATGCCCATCATTACAATTTGTAAGAATATCAAAGGCAAAAACATTGGAAACGTAAATATTTCACATTGAATTTTCTTTATTATTTGTTTTAAAAGATTAAATCATAACAGCTTGAAGCTTATATCTTTAAAATTAGTGGAAATTCTTATGTAGATAAGGCCAAAATAAAAAATGTGTGTTTCCTAATTCATACCCCTCCCCAAAGTTAGGTAGGTAATGTAGGTAAAACATTTTATTGGAAATCTTCATTTTTAATATGCTTTGACCACAGATCTTTACACATTACAAAAATCCATAGTAGTCAAAATGTAAATCAGTGACTCCCACGCAGAAAGAACAAAATTTTGGTTTGAAAATTCTGGATTTTATTTATATATATCGTCAATAAAATATTTAAGGTCGGCAGCAAAAATATAGGTTGGGTCAGGAAACCAGAAGCACACATAATATCTTATTTTAGCCTAATATACACATACGTCACACGAATACATACATCATTATAAGTAATCTATCATTCTATTCTTTTTCACTCCATTTTCTATATTTCACCTTTTAACAATTCAGTATACCATATATACTTGCATATAAGTCAACCCTTGTGTAAGTCAGGGACCCGTTTTTAAAGAAATTTTTAAAATTTCATTATCGACTTTCTTATAAGTTGAAACGAATTTTTGATCAGACTGTCCGTCAACTCAATACCTATTTTCTAGCAAGAATTGTTTTTCTTTTATATATATATATATATATATATATATATATATATATCTCAATTTCAATCTTTATTACTGATTTCTCTAATTAAATACACTGAATGAATAAGAAAATAATTTTACAGTTTCTTTTCTTTTCTTTTTTTACTCTCGGCATAGTGATTGAACCTATAATTTTACCACATTAAACTGAATATTTAGTGATGAGATGTTCACTGTCCATGGGGATCTGGCTTAGAATAGGTCCTCAGTACCCATTGCTTGTTGTAAGAGGCAACTAAATGGGGTGGTCCTTTGAATGACACCACAAAAACCGTTTCACAGCAGGTGTGGCATGACAAAGATCCATCCCTGCTTAAGGGCCATAAGCACCTAGCATGGGCCAAAATTTTGCACCCCTTCACCAGCAATGGTGATACCTCCATATGAGTGAAAGATTCTTGAGAGGGACATTAAACAATATACAATCAATCTCACTCACTCAAAGAAACTTAAAAAAACAATTATCATCTCAATTGAAGAAACATCAAAGACACAATCATCCCAATCTAAGGAACATCAAAGAGAATTATCTTAGTTCACAGATAATCAGTTTGGACACTTTTTAAAAGAAAATATTTGCACACTTTTTAAAAGAACTAGCTAAACTTGATATATGTTTTGATATTGAATACTTTCATTTTATATTATATCATAGCTTTCGTGAAACAGACTATAACCAAAACATTTACCTGGATGATAATTAGAAATGTTGTGTAAGTGAGACTGGCTTTTTTTTATTATGTTGTGCAAGTGAGACGAAATCACTACCACAGCTTCAAGAGATTGAGAGTGAAAAACAATGAAATATGTGTTATGGGACCCAGATTTCACTTCAAGAGATCGAGAACTTCAAGAGATCAAACATTTGAGAGATCAAGATTAAATTTGCTTACTTATATACAAAAAAATCTGGACCGTGATTTCACTTCGAGAGATCGAGAACTTCTTGTTTTCTACATTAGTTTTGACAACTTTTCAGTAAATGTATCAGATATAGTGAGTTTCAGGCACTTAGCAAACAAAGACAAACATTGCCTTCGTATTCATCTGAAAATTATTCGTTAGCAAGAAAATTAGTCTAACCAAACCCCAAAAGGGGGATGGGGGTAGAAGAATATTTTACAGGGTCCACACAAGTCAAGTGTAACTGACATTTCATGTCTAGTTAATGAGACAAAAATATAAGAGTTAATGGCAAGTTTACTGCCAGTTAAAGTTAAATAACCTTTAAACAACTGGGTCTAGTATACGCTAAAGTTCAATTCATTTCCAGGACCATTCACTACTACTATAACAAGTGACCTGCTAATAAATCGATCTTTGCATGTAAAAATGATGCCTCTTGAAAGTGATAATTAAGGGAAAAGTATGTTGCATGTTAATAAAAATTACGGAATCCCCTGTTGCTGCATGCCAGCGGATTGACGTATAAAATGTGATTATTTACGATATCATTGCATAATGGTGGTTTGTTACAATGACTCGAGAAAATCTACCACTGAGATACCATCCACATATGGAAGAGGAAATACACTGCACTTTGAATTATTTGTGCACTGCCTTCGATCATCAGAAATTTAACCTAATAATTTTTGGTACTGGGTTATTTGCTTGTAACAGTTTGAAAAATAATCTTCAAATTGGGCAGATAATTTTGCATCAGAGATTAATAGTCTTAAGCAAACCATTAATTTGTATACAAGAGTTGCCCAAGTGAAGCATAATTTTCATAACTTCTTTTTCCTTCTTTTTCCTAAAGAGTTTGAAATTTTTTTTTTTTAATTTCCGATATCCCGTATTGGATAATCAATAATTACCATAGCTCATCTAGAATATATAACAGGAATTTGCCTCACTGTGAGCACACCTTTCATTATCTAACAATGACCATGCCACAGTCTTTTATTTGTTTAATGACACACCCACCCCTATTTAAACTGATTATTATGGGTAAAGGAAAGAACGTGCACTGCTTCGAAAAATGATTACTGAAATACAGAATACAACTGGTAATCAGGCTTTTTCTTCCTGAAATTTTTGCTCAAAAAATTCTGTATGTTAGTTGACTTTAACTGACATGTAAAAACAATGAATTAAAATATACTTATAATAGCATAGCAGTGGCAAGTACTCTGAATTGTTATTTTGCTACTTAAACAATCACTCACAGGGATTTGTTATTGATTGAACAGACTGTGACATAAATATCACAATTCACAAGCTATGCAGTAAGAAAAAAAATTTTTTGTTGGTAGTATGCGCGTACAAGTGGGACACAGACCTCAGAGTCCAAATTTCTCTTCTCAAAAATCAACTTATATGCGAGTATATAAGGTAAACATCAGATAATACTAAATAAATTCACATGCATCTCGTAACATGTACAAATTGATGAATACGTCACCATTTAGTGGGTACTCCTCAGCAGGCACAGTTTTGAATAATTTGTGAAACTTCTCATATTTTGATTTACTTCGCATAGGAGAGGTGTCCTAAAATACAACAAAAGAACAATGATTTGACCAGTTACACACACACACACACACACACACACACACACACACACATATATATATATATATGCATTCTCCACACTTTACTCTTATTGCTAAGTAAAACTTTCATTTCATAGCTGTTTTAACATTTAAATGTTAAATGCTATTTAAAAGGTGAAGGGAATTCTAATTCGTAACATTGTAATCAAAACACTCCACTTTTTACAAGAATTCGTATAGAAGCCACCAAGAAAATCTGAGTAGGGATTTGGGAAAGAAAATTCCTAAATATTTGTGATTTTCTCTTATTCAAAGAATTGAAAATGAAAATTCACTTAATGAGTTATCCCACCCTGTTGTACAGTAATTCTCATTGTTGTCATTCCACCCAGTTGTACAGTAATTCTCACTGTTGTTATCCCACCCTGTTGTACAGTAATTCTTATTGTTGTCATCCCACCCTGTTGTACAGTAATTCTCATTGTTGTCATTCCACCCAGTTGTACAGTAATTCTCACTGTTGTTATCCCACCCTGTTGTACAGTAATTCTCACTGTTGTTATCCCACCCTGTTGTACAGTAATTCTCATTATTGTTAACCCACCCTGTTGTACAGTAATTCTCATTATTGTTATCCCACCCTGTTGTACAGTAATTCTCATTATTGTCATTCCACCCTGTTGTACAGTAATTCTCACTGTTGTTATCCCACCCTGTTGTACAGTAATTCTTATTGTTGTCATTCCACCCTGTTGTACAGTAATTCTCATTGTTATCCCACCCTGTTGTACAGTAATTCTCATTGTTATCCCACCCTGTTGTACAGTAATTCTCATTGTTGTCATTCCACCCTGTTGTACAGTAATTCTCACTGTTGTTATCCCACCCTGTTGTACAGTAATTCTCATTGTTATCCCACCCTGTTGTACAGTAATTCTCATTGTTATCCCACCCTGTTGTACAGTAATTCTCATTGTTGTCATTCCACCCTGTTGTACAGTAATTCTTATTGTTATCCCACCCTGTTGTACAGTAATTCTCATTGTTGTCATTCCACCCTGTTGTACAGTAATTCTCACTGTTGTTATCCCACCCTGTTGTACAGTAATTCTCATTGTTGTCATTCCACCCTGTTGTACAGTAATTCTCACTGTTGTTATCCCACCCTGTTGTACAGTAATTCTTATTGTTATCCCACCCTGTTGTACAGTAATTCTCAATGTTGTCATTCCACCCTGTTGTACAGTAATTTGCATTGTTAACCCATCCTGTTGTACAGTAATTCTCACTGTTGTTAACCCACCCTGTTGTACAGTAATTCTCACTGTTGTTATCCCACCCTGTTGTACAGTAATTCTCATTATTGTTAACCCACCCTGTTGTACAGTAATTCTCACTGTTGTTATCCCACCCTGTTGTACAGTAATTCTCATTATTGTTAACCCACCCTGTTGTACAGTAATTCTTATTGTTGTTATCCCACCCTGTTGTACAGTAATTCTTATTGTTATCCCACCCTGTTGTACAGTAATTCTTATTGTTATCCCACCCTGTTGTACAGTAATTCTCACTGTTGTTATCCCACCCTGTTGTACAGTAATTCTCACTGTTGTTATCCCACCCTGTTGTACAGTAATTCTCACTGTTGTTATCCCACCCTGTTGTACAGTAATTCTCATTATTGTTAACCCACCTTGCTCTCAGAATCCTTTGCATTCATTACCTACAGTTTCAATCAACCTGAAACACAAACAAAACACAAACTAGTAACTAAATTCATAGCATGGCCAGCCAGCTGGTCATTAGTTTGATCATCAAATCTGAATGAGCAAGCCATTCATTCTCTATATCAATAATTTCTCATTATAAACAAATGCAATGGTCATTACTATCTCAAAAGTTAAATAATTGTTTATTTACAATGTTTCCTTTGATATTCATATTAAATGACTTTCAAATATTGAAACTCTTCAATTATTAACATCTACACATTTCCGACAAAAAGGTTTGTATTTTAATCTGCTTCAAGATCTATTTCCCAATTCATAATCACGTCCTGGAACCCGAATTCCAAATAGCGAATGTTTTACAATCCCCACAAAACATAACACGTGCCCAACTCTTGTTGCTTTTGTAGTCCTTGTAAGAGTTGCAAGATTGATCGCTGTCCGTTATCTTCACCTTTCCATGAAGAAGAACATTCAGAGCCATTGAATAAAATGATTACAGAAATTGATATAAAATATCAATTACCAACAAATATTACAAGATACAATGATGTCAGAAAAGTCGTTCAATATGAATGTAATAATAAATCTGTATTTTCATGCAATACTTATGTTCATTTCCTTCCTTTGAAATCATGTACAAACAATTCTAAATCCAAAATATATTTTCAAGGAATAAATGTACATTCTCATAAAAAAAAAAAAAATTGGAAAAAGCATTAAATGGCAATTGATAATTTTTCCTTGGGTTACTCACACTCTGTAATACAAGTACCAGTCTTCAAAACTTGCAATTAAAATCTTAAGCCACACGATGAGTTACAATATCATAATTATATGTCACTTAAATCAAGGACTCAACTAATTTAAAAAAAAAATAATAAAATAAAATTCTCAGAATTTGAAACTTTTAATTTCCCCTTACTGTGTATTAACAATATGATATAACTTAAAACTCACAATTATCAATGAACTGTGAGGAGATATTCTGTATTACTTTAAGCCCAGCATATTTTCATTTGAAGTCAAGAACAAATGATTTAGCAATTGTATTTAAATGCAACCCTGAGTTATCAATAAAGCCATTAAAAGTCATACTGCAGACTAAAGCATTTTTCAGAACCAATGTTTACCCAGTTTTATTTGTATAGAAGTGTTCAAAGGCTTCTGACTGGCCCCATTTCATCTGTCTTATAAAATAATAAATCAATTCCTTATCTTACTCTTTTCCATCAAAGCTGAAAAATGACGAGAGAATCATTTCTACGTATTCATCCTCACCAAACTTCCCTGATTTTACTTCCTGAACCAAACATGCGTCTATTACTCCTATCATCAGTCACGTTATTAGGGAGTTAAATTCATCAAGTCATAAACAGCCTCCTATTGTTGCCTTCAATGAAACACTCTCATTGTGCATACAAAAACTTATAGTCTGATGAGTGCATCCTCTGCTGTTTTATAAAGGAAACCATCTTTGCTGTTGCACAGAAACCACTGTCTTATACAGTCCTCCTGGCTACCACATTGGTACATCACACTTTCATTCCTAGTCATTCAGGGAAAATAAAACAGCCAATGGCAGGTATCCGGTCTGCCAAAAATCCCTGGACTGAGGTCATCATTTATTTACCAAATGTCTACAGTCCTGATCAGATTAGACCTCAAACACATCACCAGCACCATCAAAGCTTATTTTCACAATGTAGAAAATCAATATGAAGTAATGCAGATTGACTGCTGTATACAGCCAGATATCAAAATGCTTACACGAGTGTTTGTTTACCATTCTTACATGAGAAGTGCCATAAATTGGAATATTTTATAATGGATGTTTTTGGCTACATACATTATGCATTAGTGCTCGACACAACTGCAAGAAATCAACAGGCCCCCAACATTTACCTTTGAGTTCTCATACACCTTTACCAGTAAGTTCAACACTCTGCCACAGAAAAGTTGTGTAAATAATTTACAGTAGGCTGTACTAGACTACTGATTCCAAATTACTAATATTACTGCATACACATTGTTAAATGATTTTATGATAAACATGATTTGGAAATGTTTACAATAAAAATACTCATAATATCTCTTAAAACAGAAAATAAAGGAATTCATTATGTTCCATAATTTAACCTCAAAACATTGTAATTCAGCTGGAAATTTAAATGAAAAGTTCCCCAATGAAATTTCCCTGTTTACAAATACTGACAGTTTGTCAGGTGCTACAAGTTACTATAAGAATGATCAACTATCATTACTGTGCTGATGATACACATTTCATCTTTGAAAATGTACATCATCTAATGACCATATCCTTTAATTCTACCTGTACATCATCTAATGACTGTATCCTTTAATTCTACCTGTACATCATCTAATGACTGTATCCTTTAATTCTACCTGTACATCATCTAATGACTGTATCCTTTAATTCTACCTGTACATCATCTAATGACTGTATCCTTTAATTTTACCTGTTTATTATCTAATTACTGTATCCTTTAAATCTACCTGAGATCATAGTGAATCCCACCTTCCAATTTAACAGAGTTTGTACAAACCCAATCAAAACTAGCCAATTACTGACATTTAAAAATAATTCATGGCAATTCTCAAGTTGTAATAATGTGTAGAGGTAAACTATTAATAAATCATTTCAATCCTCCATTAGACACTTTTTGTGTACAAAATGTTACTCTCCTTCACAGAGGTTATATGGTATCTGCAGAGATTTAATCCCATTTTCTTACCTTCAAAAGTAAATTTTATAACCATCCCACATATAACTATTGTGAAGAACAACCTCACTGTTGATTTCATGATCTACGACCAGAAAGTGACAACATTCAAGTGATTTACTTTATTTCATTTTCCACTTGTATCAAGGAAGTTGCGATTCAATCATGTTTCCAATTTCAATGTTTTTCGTATTTAGTCATGGCTGTGAGGGGGCTATTATTACGGTTGGTATGTATATACAGAAATTAAACAACCATTGTGGGGGTTAATATTAAGATTGGTACACATTAGCATAAATTACACAAACATTGTACTTTTAAGTTCTCACAGATCAATTGTTGTAAAGGAACGTAGACCCCTGTAATGAATTAACCTAATTAAATGGACCACATTCCTTGGAGATTATGAATGGCAGTTAGGGTTTAAGAAACTCTTTCAATGATCACAAACCCACTTTCTTTTATAAATTATCAATGTGGACTACTGCACTTGTCTCAAATAAGACATCTGTACAGACTCTTCATTCTCTAGCATCTTTGTCAACTAGCTAAAATACATGAAGCAATGGTACTGAATTTACTCGCATCATTTTTAAAAAAGTTCTTGTAGTATTTAAAACTGAGCATAACTGACTTCATTGTGAATTCCATCATTATTTTCAAGAAAATGCAAATGGCAGCATGTGTAACATTGCAAAACGATTGATTTCTCAATCCATTGTTAACTTTCCTGACCATCAGTTTTCACACTACATGATATTGCCTTTCCCAAATCACTGAAGTATTTATTACACAGCATCACATTTAGATACTCTAAAATTCACACTCACCAAATTTAACAATCAATAAACTTATTGGCAAGTGCAACTTTTCACTAACTACAGAATTTAGCAGATTTAAAAGATTTCCAAGTCTACTATATTTTACAACAAGCAAAACAATGAGTTAATTTAGGTTCCCTAAAAATGTATACGAAATCTGACCACCATGTGAATTACCGAATAAATTATGTGGTCTGATTGTAGAGTGGCAATGATCCAGGCTATTATATAAAGTTACCTGAAAACTGTCCAATCCTTATAATAGTCCATGTATAATTATCCTCGACAGAATCATACTGGTCACTGCGTAGCCCAGTCAAGCAGGGTCACTTCTAATCAGCCATCACCATAATCTGTACAATAAACATTTTCATAAACAGTGGTGATCTGTAGCAAATAAAATGTCTCCCTGCACAGGAAAAAAAAAAATCAGCAACGTTAATTGCTGTTTCTAGCCAACCTAACTGAACCCCATAATTCTCCGATTTCAGATGATGGGGAAAGGAAGAAATGACAAGAGAGCGTGTCACTCATCAAATCAATCGGTAAACTATTGATAAATGCATCTCACCAGCTAAATAAAAACAATCAGCATGTTAGCATGCACTTTTATGTCAGCATATTTCACTACCTAATAAAACACGTAATCCATGCCTCTGACAACACTGAAACTTCAATAAAATTAAGTGGAGATATTGCAATTACCCTTCTTCATCAAATCTCTTCACATACAAGATCAATTATTCAAGCGGTCTCAGAATCACCAAAAGTGTATATCTTGTGTATTCTTAAAGTAACAGACTTATTATGTGTAGCAAACAGAAGCCATCTTTGTTTTACATTTTATAATCATTGACTTAAATTTACTTTTTGACAAAAGCAGTTCTACATGATATACTCATTAATTAATACTCATCAATGAGCAATGCATGGAAAACAATAGCTGTAAATGCCAAAGTCTTCACAGAAAGATGAACTTAAATCTACATCCGTCAGAGGCTCATAAAAGATTCATAAAACAATCAGAAATATACCATATCGTACATCTTAGCTACACAGTTTTCCTATCTATGAAGACATGAAGGACCACAAGTATTGATGTGACTGATAGATAAAGTGACCAAGTCATCTGTTGAATGGGATTCTGATGGCATGAATATATCACCAAGAAAATCCTGGAGAGTTGGAGTCTGCACATTCAAACTGTTTACCACAACAGCTTGCAAATCAATTACAATATTTTTTCCATTGCTAAAACCTTCAATGTCTGATTCTGCACCCAGTATTGGTTAATCAATGAAGAAATAGTAGAGAATGAGAAACTGATTTAGAATTACGAAAATACAATTCTTTTACTCTTCTCTTAGACTCTTTTACAAAATGTACACTTTGGGGAGGAAGGGGAGGGGGAGGGGGGGGGGGGGGGGTCATGGCATTTGTTTTATTGACAAGACTTTAATGGAAGAGTGAATTGTTTTGTTTCCTGGACTCAATAATTGATGATTTCCAGTGTGAGTATTGTGCACATTAAATAGCATCACAGAAAAACCAGCATCAGGTTGGAATCTCCTGAGACCAGCATTTTTTATTGATTTTACAGGATTTTTTGGAAAAGCTTTACAGTGATCATGCCATGCAACAAGAAAATCCCTCAGGCTGGAAACATCAGTCCACTGTTCATCATCATCTGAATTAAAATCATTTTAAATTATTTAATTTGAAGAAGAAGAAAAAGTGGTGGACCTACACTGGCTTTTTTTTTTTTTTTATATATTTTTATTTATTTTTTTTTTTGGGGGGGGGGGGGGGGATTGCATGAAGTCATACTGAACATTTAGCACCGTTACACTTATTTTTGACAAATTTTTATTTGCAAATTGTTTGACACATTATGTGGAAACAAACTGATCTGGTCATGGGGATAAATATCCATACATGAGTGATGCATGCAAATCTTGAAAAAAAAAAATTCAGATAAATGTGTATTTCAAGTACTCCATATTCCACATTTACACTCCATATCTATTATAATAAATGGTCTGCAACAATATTATACAATTAATGGCTTTTGTTGAGGATGAAAAACACATCAATGATGATTGTTCTATTATTTATAATTAATTCAATATACCAAAACTAGCCACTAAACTAAAGCCTATGAAATGATACATGGTTCCGCCATCTTTGTTTACAGCAAGAATGCAAGACCTAACCAAAATTGAGTAGAGATGTAAGTTTTTTGTTTATTATATGATTAAATAATCTACAACAAGGAAACTGCCTACTAGAGCTTACCAAATGATACCAGATATGTCACCTTTGTTTACATAGTTGAAAGTGATTAGAGACACAAATTTTCATTGGACAATACAAAAATGATAACTAACTGTAAAAACGTGGAAATTACCAATATACATTTTAGTTCAATGTTGGAAAAAAGAAATTTTATATTCACTTCAAAGGAATGTGGAGGTGGACACAAAGTTCCATTTTTTTCTAGTTTGTTGGATCCCAGCCAATCAAAAAGCTCTGAATTATTCACATGATGTCATTATGACAAATACTAATCACATTGATATGATGACATTACAACAATAAGTTTGACATCACAATGCTAATCAAACTATAATCCAGAAAACAGCAATATTGATTTCATGTGAGCACAATCCAAATGTGTAATCAAAGGTTTTGGACCAGCCACATGTATGCAAATTATTATGAAAATTCCTTCAAATGAATATCCCTGTTTACAGTCCATAAATTCAGTCATATAAAAATTATCATATTTTGATTATAATAGCAATATTTCAGAGGTTATGTAAAATGTTCTACAAATATCAATATCTATATGAAAAGTGGAAATCCAGTATCATAAAATTTAACCAATATACCGGTACTATTAAAGCTAAATAACTGAGACTTTAGATAATGCAGAATGATATAAATACTTCATTGACATTTACAAAGTGAGAAAATTTCACAATATAATAAAATAAAATATCGGCATCTTCCTACTCTACAACTGCGATACACCATGAAGTCTTACTTTTTACTTTGTTAGACCTAGTTTCCTGCATACATACTTACATGGGTATTAATCTTTATTTAGTACATGAAATCAATCCAATGTTGTTAGATGACATAAATTATGATGACAAAATCTCGAGAATCCTCTCAAAAACATGACACTGAAGTAAACTTTTAAGAACAAGTTTTTGAGTTTGCTTCACAGTTTCATGATGGAAAGGTGCCTTAATAATCCATCCAAATGCATTATTAGAAAGATCTAATTATTCACCTCTCAATTTAAACATGTCAACACTGTTCCACTTAAATGGTATTTTACAATACTTCAAACAAACTCAGAGTAAAAGACAAAACATTTAAAACTTTAACATTTTCATATGAGGAGATATCGATATTAAAACGTTCTAAAAGCTTGATCTTGAACCACATTGGCTGTCAAAATACCAAAATCAAAAGCAAGGGTATTGACTACAACTAGAATGATTAAAATGATTAAATGTCACGCTCTACCTATCATTTTAAAGTGTGCAATTAAATCCAAGCCATTTGGGCTTGTAATTAAACACTACATAAAATAGTACCTCCATAACTACTTTGTTTAAAGTTGCATATGTGTATATCCAAGAATGCAATGCCAAATAAATGGCTGAAAACAAGTTGCTGACCTTTAAAAATGGAGCACATCCGAATGTGCTTCTGACAGAAAAGTTCAAAATTCAACTCTCCGATGTTGGATAATTTTAAAAAATTGGTAAACAGGCACTTTAGTTCTCGAAAAGCTATGATGCATAGTTAAAAGATTTTTGTTGTTGTTGATATACATAGAAAAGCAGGTTTGAATATAATTGAAATCTAAAATGCTTTCTAAGAACCAAAATGCATGTTTACTAGTTTTTCCAAAATTTTCAAATTTAGATTTTATTTTTTCCCCACCGCTAATAGAGAAAAAACACATAATTCATACAGGGAACAGATGACATGTAAAAATGGATTAACAGTGAGTAAGTCTTCACTTCTGTATGACAAAGCCTGTGGGGATCTGAATTAGAATAGATCCGCAGTACCCTTTCTTGTCATAAGAGGCAACTAAATGGGGCAGTCCTTTGGGTGAGACTGTAAAAACCTAGGTCCCGTGTCACAGAAGGTGTGGCACATTAAAGATCCCTCCCTGCTCAAAGGCTATAAGCGCTAAGCATAGATCTAAATTTTACTGCCTTTCACCGGCAATAGTGACGTTTCCATGGGAGTGAAAGATTCTTGAGCGGGATGTTAAACAATATATATTCAATCAATCTTGATGACAAACTATTTTATAACTGTTAAAGTTGTTGAAATAACTTTTCTGTCACATAAATATTTGAATCAAAATGTCAATGGAAGTGTAGAAAGTCGCCATTTCCACATTTTCCATAATCAGAACATGAAGGTTTGCAAAGAGAGTTGAATGGAGGTTACGATTGTCTACTCTCTCTCTCTATATATGTGTGTGTGTGTGTGTGTGTGTGTGTGTGGATAAAATTTATACAAACATTGACCACTGTGGCCATTAATTCTCATCATCCGACTGACTGGAACTTTGCCGAATCATTTCAATATATACAGCAGTCACTTAATAATAAATGACGATTGACTTTCCAGTGATCTGGTTCGTTCATGAAACAAAGGTTATAAATGTGCACCGCAGTCATGATAGTGACATAGGACTATATAATGGCTTTAGCACCAGAGCTAGTAATGCAGACCGACACACATAATAAGTACTTCGCATGTTACCCGTTTCACGATTGCTCTTTTTATATTCGTCAAATTCATACCAAGAAATGTATATCATGAAGTTAAATTTCTAGAATCAAAATAAGAAATCGATTTGTTAAAGCATACAGTCTACTGATTCTTGCACGATGTACTCTCTTACTCTGCCTGAATTTCACGAATATTGTCTCGGACTTGGTCGACCTGTCAGCTGGTGCCAGTGGCTCCAGTAGCGAACTCACCGCGCCGGTACAGCTGACAAACACCGTCATTCAAACCACAAAATATGACATTTTCTCGTTTTCATAGACTTGTAAAGAAGAATAAAACATTACTGGACCGCCACGGCTCATTGTTCTCATCTTACCTGCATGTTACGAGGACCTTTACAAATATGTTTTCCTACTTTCGCAACACCTTACGTCCTCCATATTGAAAACACATGATGCATAATTTCCATTGGTTGAAGGCTGTCGAAAGATCAAGGGGGATAACTCGTAAACCCATTCTAACATTGAAGGCCCATAGGCGACATCGATCACCTGACACTATGTCCGTATGCATTGGACATATGTAAAATCTTTAATAAACATTACTTCAGGTATTGTGTAAGGCTTTTTCAACGAATGTCGTTGTTATTGCAAATATGAATTAGAGTATGGCGCCATTACAGCGAAACATAACTGGAACCCTTAACTAAACCAGACTAGCCAGCTTCAGTATCCATGACTACAAGTCTAAGAAGTTATTATTAGCAATCACCAAGATGTTAGCAGACTTAAATCTCCAAACGTTTCAGGAGCGAACAAAAGTGCTGTGGCTGACATTTTTGGTACCGGTACAGGCGCTGGTGCTGACCGGTAGAGCATAATTTTAACCCCTGTTGAACATGACCTGGTGTCATCTCAACGTTGAAAAATGCCCCTAAAGTCATGGAATTTCAACCCTTTCCATCTACATTTGACTTGGTTTTTGGGAAGACGCTCATGTCCAGGAGATATCTTTTGGAGACTCTACTTGTCAAGGTCTTATGTTTAAGTTACTGCCCGTTTTCTCTGGCATTTTAAAGTGAGAATCACGGGTCTTTTGGATACGACATTTAAAACGGAAGTCCCGTGCCACGGTAGGCATTGACACACTAAAGAACCCCCACTGCTATAGCCTGTGCACTAAGCATATGGGTCTAAATTTGTGGTACTTCACCGACAGATGGTGACATCTCAATATCATGAATATTCTTGAAGGGCCATAATACAAACAAATAAACAACCATCCAACAACCTCTTGCTTCTATTGGTCCCTTGCAATACAAATATCCTTGAAATTTAATCCATATACATTGTATATACTTTATGTATCGGGTTATATATGGGGTTTTATGTGTCAAGTTGACAGGTCAGTGCTTTTATCATCAAGCAATAATATACACAGAAACAGCAAAGATTTGTTACTGACTAAAACTAATCATGTAATATTCTCAAATGCATGCAAATCAAAAAAGATTCAAAGTGATGAAGCCAGATTCAAATCAGGATGACGCAATAATAATATGGATTTTGGAGCTCTGCACAGAAAACCTGCACATGTGTTCATCATGTGATACAATGGCAATTGAAATAGATATGTATAACCGTTTTGTTTGGTTGTTGTTTTTCAAATGAAAAATACAGTAGTAACCGTTTTGTTTGGTTGTTGTTTTTTCAAATGAAAAATACAGTAGTAACATTTTGTTATGATTATTGAGTAGTCATCAAATAATATAAACAGGTATACCATGTAACTCATTCATGATTTCCAACATCGTGTAATGTCTATATGTCTGCTAAATGACTGTATGATTTGCACCACCAGTGTGAAGAGGAAGCCGAGTGTGTAAGTCTCCCCTGCCCATTATAGCCTTTCATACAGTAAGACCCATGTGACCCAAAACTGGGATCCCCCTTGCGGTCCCAGGCTAAATCACAAGGTCTCCGAGGAATCTAGGCCCCTACATGTACGGTCCCAAGTCAAAGTGGAAGGCCTTTCCCAAGCTGTTTCTTAACCTTCACAGTTACTTAATATAAGCAGTTCCTTAACCAACAACAAGCCTCATTAGTATGCAGGTCTCATTTGCATAAGAGCATTCATCTACCAGTTTCTTAGCCTTCACAGTTCCTTAGCAGTTTTCAGGCAGTTATTTTGGCCAAAAAATTTTAATTAGATACTTCTACAAGCCTTCATCAATGAATATTCATTTGAACTGCTTAAATAGCTGCTAAAGAACTGCTTACTTTAACCTTTGACCCTATTTACTGTGCAATATATGGATTACCAAACTGCTTATTTTTATTTACTGTGCCATATATGGAATACCAAATTGCTAGACAACTGCTTATTTATGTCAAAGTGCAAAACAGTTATTACTATACTGCTTATCAAACTGCTTACAAATGACATTCACAATTACCAACACAGTAGCATGAATAAGAATTAATTTCTTGAGATGAATGATTGTACAAGTTCAAGCAATTTATTTGAAACAAACTAACAACTATATAAAACAAACTACTATCAATCCTTAAACAAACTATAGGTAACAAACCACTAAGAAATCAATAGAACATTGTGGACTGGTGATATCAAATTCCTAATATATCATCATAGATAATCAACAAACTCCTAACAAAGACAATATTGAAACAGATCAATTACACTGTGAAATATGATAAATCATGAGTGCACACATGAAGAATTCACATATATGATCTTAGTAAATCCACTGAATCTTTCACTTGCTAGTTGCTAGATATTTGGTTACAATTATCACAGTTTCCTCTGCATCAACCCCACTGTCATTTACATCCATAATTGTCACGATACACTGCGAAGTTTTACACTTAGAGCACCTGTACACAGAAATACACATAGCCGATTCTTCAGGTTGATTTGGGCAAAAATTGTCCAATTGATATTGTGGATATTATTTGTCCCGGAAAATGTATTCACAATGTCACAATGACTGCATGCATCTGACTATATCTGTACTCCAACAAGTTAAAGCCTTGATTAATGCTCCTTATATTCATATACCTCCTTGTTCAGCAGTGCCAAGTCAAAAGTATCTTGCCATGAACCTCTAGCATGCTGTAGTAGGTAGAGGTACAGCCCGAGTGGTGACTGCCTTTGTCAGGATCAATGTCTATATAGCTTAGGGGGGTATAGAAAAAAATACAAAGATACAATTCTGACCACTTTCAGATTTACAAAATCTTAATATGAAAAGAGTGATACTTGGAATAATTTATACTTAGTAAATGAAAACATCTTGGTACTAGGAAATAAATAAATCTGAGTGACACGGGGCCTCCGTTTTTAAGGTCATATCCGAAAGATTTGTGATTCTCACTTCTAAATGCCGAGCGTTTGGCAAAGGAGATCACTACCAATTTTTACGTCTTAGGTTTGATGCGGCCATGGTACAAAAGGGGCTCGAACTCGCGACCTCCCCGTTACGAAGCGAACGCTCTAACTACTGAGCTACCGTCCCACTGGGGATGAAGAGAATAAGTAAAGTAACTAATGTATATATACAGATGATTTTCGAAAACCCAAAATTCAAGTTTTCGAGAGTCAAGAAGTCGGTACGATCGATCGATTATTTGGATATATTGTTTGAAGATTGTAAAAGATATATTACTTTTTGTTTCCTCGAGTAATATACTTCGTTTCAAAACTTTTCTTCGTATGAAATATGAATAGAGAAATTGAAATATTTTCCTATGTGCTTATTCATTGTATATTCTTGATATCAATCTACATGAGAAGAAAAGAGAGAACGAAGAAAAAATATTGATAAGATTAAATGATAATTGCAGCAATCGTTTAGCATACCATCATATTCCTCTAGTAGGGATATATGTTGAAGAGCCCCGACGATCTCACAGGAATGATTCACTAGGTGTTGGTTAGGTCAGAAGAAACTGACGGCTGTTAAAAAAAAAATCTTCGAGGTATCGAGAGAAAGTTTTTAAAGAAATACAGAAAGCTGGTTAGAGCGTTTTCTTCGTGACCAGGAGGAGGTTCCGTGTTTGAGCCCCGCCCATGCCTTGGCCGTGTTAAAACGTAAGACTTAGAGAGATCGAAAAATCAAGCCACTGAGAGTTACCTGTGATGGAATGCATCCTTCTCGTAAGGTGATCAGAAGGATGAGAGCAGTCACCAATATACCCTCTGGGTCATTGGGATGACAATCCCGAGCAGGAAAGTCATCCGAGACTTTCTGTTTTTTGAGGGTGGAATTTCGTAGGCCGACTCCTGAAAAGACACGAAACGGTTTGGTCTCCAGTTGAAGTGTTGGGTGTGTGAATTCACATTATATCCTCAAGACAAGATGACCACAGTCTTCAAAATCATAATTGGGGGAGGGAGGGTGACGTCTTCTACTGTGACTGCCTCTAAAAAAAAAATGGGCAAACTTCAAGTCATTCGGTAATGCGAGGGGGGGGGGGGGGGGGGGGTGTCACCCAATATATCTTATTTGTATTACAAAATATGGCGATTGTCCGAATAAAAAAGGGTGCATTTCTACGAACCTGTAGACACGTGTAACAAATTATCAATGATGTCGATACTTGAAAATAAATATGAGAATACAGTTCTATAAGAGCAACTCGAGTGGCGAGAGAAAAGTTTAACAAAACACTTAGTGCATGTTTCACACGAGTAATTAGAGTCGTTGTGGTTTCTGTTTAATGTATTACAACTTAACCCTCCTATCCTTCTATATTTTTTCTCATTTAATCAAGATCAGCAGTATTTATCTCGATTGGTGCAATTCTGTACCGGCTGGGTATGATCCAAGGGGAGTGTACCTATATTCAACAGCCAGGTGAGGGTTCACAGTGAGCAGTTTTTAAGAATTATAATTTTTTTCAACATATTAAAATATCTTCATCCATGTTTCAAGAGTGTACTACTGCCATGTCTTTTTAAATGCAGTGGCGGATTATAAAGTGGGGGGGGGGGGGGGGGCTGCTCCTCTCCCTTTTTTCCAACACCAATTTACAAAACAGTGTGAGTAAATCAGATTTAGCACCTTAAATGGCTGAGTGTTTTAGCTAATACTTGACTTTCATATATGCCCCCTCCTTTTTTGGGATCCGCCACTGAAACGGTTAGCCTTCCATACGTTTTCGAAATCGTGTGAGAGAGAGAGAGAGAGAGAGCCCTAAATGCACCAATGTCACTCCATCTGCATGTTTGATTTCCTGATTCTGTTGGTCGCCCTTGCCACCCAAACTCGCGGCCGTTCGTATGTGTGTGTGTGTGTGTTTGATATTTAATGCTATTTTAGTGAAATGAAATGTCGTATTCAGGAGGTGTGACGCCCTGTCTTTGATTGTTGCTAATTATCGTTAAAATCCACCCGTGACGTCATTCTTTTGTTCGAACGGAACTACTTTGTATTCTTTGCACTTACCATTTTCTCTCTTTTCTTCCCCTTTCTTTTTTTTTTTTTTTTTTTTTTTTTTTTATATTACCCTCTTTCTACTACCCTCTTTCCATGTTGAATTTGTAAGAACGAAACGCAAAATATACCGAAGTATTTTATTATGAAAAATAACTATACAAACCGGGATTCGAACACAAACCTGTGTGATTCTTCCCTTTGGAGGCAGATGCTTTACTCACTGAGCAGTTGGTTCAAATACAAAAAAATAAACAGTACCTTATTATATATGGAGAAGGAAAAAAGGGTAAAGAATTGCTTTTAATTATTAATAACCTGTATCTACTATAAAGAAAATTATATATAAAAAAAAAAAAAAAAAAAAAAAAAAAAAAAGAAGTTTCCTTAGTAAAGGTGGATTTTAAGCGGGTCAACATACTCGTATCACTTCATTCTTTACAAGCAATGTGCCTCGGCTTCAGTGGAGCGACACTAGTTTATTTACCCTTACGTAATGATTGGTTTAATAATTATAGATACCATGACATGGTTATTCATTCATGAAGCATGAACAAAGGGTGGACCTAGTAATTTGGTAAAGCAGAATTCTTTTGTTCGAGGTTCTTTTGTTTGTTTGTTTGTTTTGAGGCATTTATTAAGCACGCGTACTGTTTTATCGTGTTCTTGCTGCTATTCGACGCCGCTAGCAATACAAAGTACAAGTGTGCTTTGCGCGTGCCTTCTGTACGCGTTGTCAGAAAGGCAAGGATGGCGTCGGTAAGTTCATGGACTATAAGAATATCAAATAAATTCAGTATGCTGGATCATGTATAGAATACTAAAGGTTAGATCCAAGAAGTAATAAGATAGTCACTTGGTCCTCATCCTGCTGGTTTCGGATAGAAAAGCATTTAAAAAGACAGGCTGTGTTTTGGAATTTATTTGCATTAATGTCGTAGGTTTCTGGATGTTTATTTTGTAGACTATTTTACCTCATTTATTTATAGTAACATAAAAATTGGAGCATGTGTCTGTCAATCATTTTCCAATCGGAACATCACAAGGCATTTTCCGGAGAAAAAAGGCCGAGTGATGTTCAGATTGAATCATATACATCGGGCTCGATGTCGGTATTAAAATCGGGGTCGGCATCCAAATCTTAAAAGAAACTGAAAATAGCAAGGAAAATTCCGAAAAGGTCAGTGTTGTGAAAGGGCTGGAGTAATGCCGTGGAGAATAATACATACATATATTATTAATACACTAATTATTTTGCAGTATTTCCATTGACCAATTTAATTGCTTGAATTGGTCTCGATCTCTCAGTTGACATTTGTACATATCACGACACCCGGTAGTGATCAGGTGATGTCACTTTTGGGGTTTTATAATTTTCTCTTTTCAAAAAAAAGAAAAAAGAAATTTGAAACATTACACCAAGATTGTAGATGAATAAAAAGAATTTGGTGTGCTTTATTGTCTTTTCTTTTATTACTGAAGTGTAAAGCTGGATAAAACCCTGAAATAGCTATACTGTGTAGATATTTGTTCACTGACTGAGACCAAGTGGACACAATGTAACATTTTTAAAGTGTCATCTCATTTTGCTGCCAGAAGTGCATCCCTAAGATAAATGATAACTTCAGATCCATTGAATTTGTAGAAACTTTTAAAAGACCAGGTAATTACATAATCAGTAAAAAAAACACCTACAAGGTTGAATGATTTACGACTAATTTTTATATCTTGCAGTTCAGATTACATTTCTCGATGCCAACAGTGGCCATATTGTCATTTCATATGATTATGTCATATATCATTTCAGAAAATTTATTCAGGTTGTAAACCAGAAATTGAAGATGAAAAAACTACAATTACACTGAAGTTGCAATACTTAGGATTGAAATATAAGAAATATGATATGTCAAATGAAGTTGCTATAAATAGCAATTGAAGCATCTACATAGTGATGAAAATTACCCATAAATAAAAATTTTCAATTGAATTCCATATGCATGAAACTTTGGAATATATGTATACAAGTTTGAATTAACACCATGTAGACATTTTTTTAAGAAATGATACTAGGGTGTTTTCGGCACCTTTTTGGTGTTTGCGGTAATTACCTGGTGTTTTCGGTGTTTCCACTAAGTCCATGGACTGGTACCTCCTGGTGACTTTATGCAGATCAAGATCATTTGTGGTCTGTTTATACCTTTGCTAGCTACAGAATGTTTTGAATTAACCATTTATTTCATATCCATCTTTTATTTACCATAATTGCCCTGTATAGTGATGTGTCTAGGTGAAACATTTTTTATTTGTATGGAGCTAACACTAGGGCGAGCACAGTGTATACTTTTATGTTTTGTTTTTGTTTTTCTATTGATGTTTTCCGCCACACTCAACAATTTTTCAGTTGTCTGGTGGCGTCCAGTTTTTATTGGTGGAGGAGAGAACCCAGATACAATGTACCCGGGAAGAGACCACAGACCTTCCAAAAGTAAACTGGCAAACTTTCTCACATATATCGGCGCAAGCGAGATTCAAACCCGCACCGACTAGAGGTGAGAGGCCTTGTGGTTTTGAGCACAATGCTCTAACCACTTAGCCACGGAGGCCCCTATACTTTTATGTATAGATTTGTCCATATAATAGGCACATAGTGTAAGAAAATTCTGAAGATATACAGATAGTTTTCGGAGCATCTTAACATCTTGCTACACAATATTTGATCCACCTATTCATTTAACATGGCAAATTTAACACAGTTGATGTGAAGTCATATTAATTAGGCTCACTATTATCAGCAACAAGAAAACGTACAAACTGCCAGAGAATAATGTCTATCTCAAATATCCTCATATGAAAATAAAAAAAAAATTGTTGTTCCTATTGGTAAATCAAATTCATCCATTTTAATTTTAATTTTAAAGTGAAATAAGTTTGAGTTTGATCATTGTCATTGAAGGTCTTGACAAAGTTCACAGCCTGCAAAGACTTTGTTTGCAAAGATGAAGATTGTGGACCCCAGGATGGGACAAGAAATATTTTGTGATAGTAAGTCGACTTTCATTTTCTTTTCTACACTTTACCATTAGAACTCACTACACTCATTATTAATCGCATTACAGAATATTAAAATTATGGGACAGTTGGTTGAAATTATATTACAAAAATCAATGTACAGTTTGAAGCACCCTCGTAAATTATAAAATAACTAATATTTTATTTAAACATCTTATTATGTCTAAGACATAATTTAGGTCTACATATTTACCATGTGTTTGTCTAGATAAAAATGAGGTGTTTTAAGGAAAGAAGTTGTATTGCTTACCTGATGTACATGAAACTAGTAAGATTACTTTGATGATCAGCATCAGAATGCATTCAATTTTGTTGATATCTTACTAATATTTTTCAAAGAGGTGATGGCTTTAGTTTTTTATATTGTATCTTATTTTTATGCCCCCCATTTTTTTTATTTTTTTATTTTTTTATTTTTTTTGAGGGAGCATATCATTGCAGTTGTGTCTGTCCATCCAACCTCATGTCTCGTAAACCTTTCATCAGAAATTGATCACAAATATTCCTTGGGACAGGGACTTTTGGACCAAGGTCATTTTGGAAAGGTCAAGGTCACTTAGAACATATACCTTATATATGGAAGGGGAAAAAATACCTTCGTTTCAACAATATTTCAGCATTTATTGGTCATTTGGATCAACATCTCTCAAGGTCATTTGGGAAAGGTCAAGGTCACTCAGAATATACCTGATATGAGAAAAAAGTTCCTTATTTCAACAGTTTTTGAATAGGTATTGATCATATAAGTAATAGGCAAATGGCTTTCAGACAAAGGCCACTCAAAGTCATTGTATAAAGGTGAAGATCACTCAACATATACCTTGTATATGAAAAAAAAAACTTCATTTCAACAATATTTCAACAGGTTGATATTGATCATTGTGCAAGTTATTAGTCATATGAAGCACTTTATTGGTTAGATGCAGTTTTACTGATATTCTTGTATTATTGTCAGCATGGTCAGCTAGAAAAAAATCGGAATTTGTATTTTTTTTATATATATACACCCACATAAAATGCAGGCATATTATGCTATACTGCTGTCATTCATCTGTTCAGCTGTCTGTCTGTCCCCTTAACTTTGTCTTCACAACTTCTCCTAAACCCTTTGGGGGGAATTTTAATGAAATATGTTACAAAGAAAGATCATAATGTGTGTAGGGATGTGTATATTACAAGGGAAAGACTGTCCATTTTTTAAAGGAGTTATGGCCCTTGGACTTTTTTTTTTTTTAATGCAAAATACTTTGTCTTTGCAACTCCTCCTAAACCCTTGGGGGGATTTTAATGAAACTTGATACAAAGAAAGATCGCAATATATAGATGTGCATATTACAAGGGGAACACTGTTCCAAACTTTTTGAGGGAGTTATGGCCCTTGGACTTGCATTTTTGGATCAATGACATATGCGGATGTATCATGTAACGGTTTAGCAGTACTCTATGTTTTTCTGAAGGTAAAAAGTGAATTCATATTTCAACTTATAAAAGTACAGGTCGCCCTAGTACGTACTACTACCTATGGTATATTTCATTTGACAAGTTATTTTGATGTAATCAGATAATGACAAGTTTCTGACTTTCAGAATAGCAGTATATAGCTGTAGAGGGAGAACTTCTGTACAGTGACATTCACACACCAAGCAATGTCACTTTGTTTGAAGTGGAGTATTTCCGAAGCAATTTTCGCACACTTCCATAGATTTTAGTGTTGAAGAACGACAATCAAAATGATATCGAAAACAGGAAAGTCTTCAGTGGATGCTGCAGTTCCCCATCCAAACATCATTGAAATGCACATGTTAGACTTGTACAAGTTTTTTCCTACCATGACATTTTCGTCCTGTGCCATGAGGGTGATCTACTATCCATTTACAAAGGTCACTATTCTCCAGCAGCAACAGAAAGGTATGCCACTAAACTGTATATCAGCAAGTTCCTGCCCCCATCTTGTTTTTGCGCAATTCATTCTCTTCCTGAATGGCCAAATTCTATGCTGTGCTAATGTAAATTTACCTTGTTGTCCTCATCAAAAGGAATAATGATTTGGGTGAATTTTACACGAATGGAATCTCTTGTCAATTTATCTGTATCAAATATAAATATGGGGACAAAAGTTTTTGTTATATATTTATGACTATTTATATTTCGAATGTTTTTGTCTTTAATTGATATCTGTACACATTGTAACAAGAGTCATTTCCTGATGAATGTGTTGCAGTGTGAACAATGCGTGAATCTTGATAAATATAGTACGACTATTTTAACAGCTGAAATTTCTGACAGAAATGAAAGTAAAATGCAAATGTAAAAACTAAATTTCAATTTTAATATGCCAGCACTAAGCATCACAGTTAATATCCTCATGTATTTTCAAAATGGAATTTATTTCCTAAATGTACAGAATAGCAGTTTGTAGGAATATTCAAAACTACACATTATAACCTTATTAATTTTAAAACTACACATGATAACCTTATTAATTTTAAACTCTAGTTATAGTAAGTTCCATTGCATTAGTTTTTTGGTGTCTAGAGAATTTACCAAACAGTCTTTCCAAAAGTCTTCAAATTTTACAGGATGTTTGGTCTTGAAAGCTCAATAATATTGTGATTTATTTTACCTTTCATATTTATTCAAAAGTGTCCAAAATTCAGCCTCATTTTTTAAATGTGTTACAGTAATCATATTTTTCTTTAAAAACCTTCTGATACTCAAAAGTCCTAATACCCCCCCCTTCCCCCCCAACACACACAGACACACACACAGATATACATACACAGACATGCACACACACATGTACAGACAGACACACACATGTGCACAGACACACACACATGCACAGACACACAGATACACACACACATGTACAGTCAGACACACACAGAGACATGAACACAGACACACACACAGACATGAGCACACAGACACACACAGACAGACACACACACATGCACAGACATACACACACAGACATACACATGCAAAGACACACACACACACACAGATACACGGACACAGACACACCACCACCCTGTATTACAGGCCATCAAAATGACTGTGTATATAAATGACCTGTTGACTTTAACAAATGCCAATATGTCATTACTGGTAGGTTAGTATGCACCATTCCTTAAGTAAAGACATGAAGAAATTATCAATTAAATGAATATGAGGTTGTACAAGTCTAGGTTATATATTGTTTATTTTCATGTTGCAGAGAAAGAAAAACTTTACAAAAATGTAACCGATGCCTTCGCAAAGATATATCGTCGACAAGGTATTGGTGGTCTCTTCAGAGGTGTAACATTCCGAGCGTTTGGACAGACTCTTTCTTCACTGACATATGTTAGCACATACGAGTGTATGAGGGAACTGACTTCACATCCATTTATAGCTGGGTTCTCTGCCTCATGCACAGCGTCGTTCATAAACTGCCCATTTGATGTGGTGAACCAGTATGTGATTCTTTTATCAAAACAAGCCACTACACAACAGGAGGTCCAAATTCTTAAAAGCCTCCAACCTTTAAGATTTCCAAAAGAAGTCAGGCATGGTGGGCGATGGATTTTGGAGAGTTCAGTGATTAGAGATGTTGGAAATCGGCATGGATATAAAGGGTTCTGGAGAGCTCTGCCATTGCTGATGATAAACAATGGACTTCACAGTGCTATGTGGTGGTCCTCGTTTGAGTTTGTGTCAGGTATATGAGCTTTCTTCTCTGATGTTCTGACACTGCAGATTTCAGGTTGTGTTTTGTATCATTTATTTCGTGATCACAATTTAGTTTTGAACTCACCTGAATGATAAGCTCAAGTCAGCTTTTCTGATCATCATTTGTCAGTCGTCCATCCATCTGTCACATTTTTTACTTCTCCGGAAACACGGGGCCAATTTCAACTGAACTTGCCTTAAACCACCATTGTGTAAAAGACGGTTCAAAATTCTTCAAATGGGAGATAATTAAAGAATAGTGAAAATACTGTGGCATCTTCTAAAAATTTTCTCAAGAACCATTGGACTAGAAAAGACATAACTTACGTGAAAGCCTCGAATTCAGAATATTTTAATTATGGCCTGTGAGGGTAGGGAGGTTACGACTGGACTTTATAGAAAATGCTTGGAGACTCATTTTGAGGGAATATGCCCCACCTTGTGGAGTTCTTGTTATATTAGACTTTATACATTTGTGTGTGTGTGTGTGTGTGTGTAAAGCATTTACATGGCATAGTCTTTAATGATATATATAGTTCTTTACCAGAATTGTAAATTTCATGATCCTCGGGGGTAAGGGTTTAGTTTCAGAGTGGAGCTAAAATTATTATAGTTATATTTTTCTTTGTCATTTGAAAGACTTCTTCAAGTTTGCTGATACAGTACAAAAACTAAATTCATACTTAGGAGTAGCAGAAAATGATATACAAAAATTGTGAATTTTACAACCCCAGGGTTTTGACACAAGGACGGGTCCAAATTAGTCATATCATGTTAATGTTACATATATTATGTAAAGCCTTTCATCAGTGGAGGCACTTTCAGGGGGCATTTAGTATTAAGAACACATCTTGTTTTATACTATTGCAGAATATTAGAATTTAGCCTAAATATTCAAAATAGGAAATTTTTTTTAAATTTCATAGCCCTTGAGACTAGTGATACTTTTAACTTTAATTTCAGGTGACCAATAAGAGCTATGGGCTTCTTGTTTTCATCAAACTTGTAGATGTTCATTTAATGTTTGGTACATTGTTTTACCATGACAACTTACAGATCATGTTCAAATTTTGTTTTGGTTCCTTGAGTTTTTTCGCTGAGTTACAATTCTTGGCCATAGAAAATGTGGAATTCGAATCTGTGATATATGGCTTTTATTTTACGAGACCTGGTCTTTTATTTTACGAGACCTGGTCTTTTATTTTACGAGACCTGGTTATTCTGGAGCCTAAACTGATGACATATAATCATTCACACAGAATATTATACAGACAACTTAACTTGGGGGCTGGTAGGGGAGATGTACTGCTATACAATAAATACAGAGTGCTTCTTCCTTTTCTTTAGGTAACAAAGCAGAAAGGGATGTACCAAATTTTGAATTAAGCAACCCCAGGGTTTTGACTAGGGTGGGTCCAAAATAGTCTTATGTGTTAATGTAACATATATTATATTATGGAAAGTTTATCATCAATATGGGCATTTTCACATATCTTATTTTATATTGCTGTTGAATATTAGATTTGCAGAACAGGAACATTATTCAGTTTTGCAGCCCTTGGGGCTGTAGTGACACATTATTGATGACAGCTATGGGCCTCTTGTTAAATTTCAGTGCAAAAGAGGTTTATCAGGTGCCTATCTAAAGATTGTCACAGTGAATGTTACATTTGCAGTTTTATGCCCTCCCCCTCTCCTAGTAAAATTTGTTCCGTAATTACCCACTTTCCCATAATAGCTTAGTGTACAGTGGGGTGCAAAAGGAACATAATTAATTTTTTCCAGATGTGTTTTGTATTGCAACTTTAAATGTGGATATTATCAAGATCCTTGATTGTTAGCATTGCTGATTTGCAGGGATTATGGCCAATACGTATCCTGAGTCATCCCGAGTGCTGAGGAATACTGCCAGTGGTGTCATATCAGGATTCGGAGTAGCAATTATTACAAACGGTTTATCCATTACAACCACAAGAGCACAGGTATATTAACTTTTCTTTACTTTTATAGCATTGTAAAAATATGAATACTCTGTGAATGGAAAAATTGATGTTGACAAGCTATGCTCTCAGTGTTTTGGCCTTTATTTCCTCACACTAATGCACTTACCCCAAGGGACTACTGTCAGGATATTGAATGATAGGGACATTTTCATATCCAGACTGCATCTCTGAAAGTCCTTCAGCTTTTATGATGAATCTTCATACAATAACTCCTTATTTCTTGAAGAAGACCCCTATTGATTTTGCATTTTAAGGCCAAAAGGTCAGAAATTCATATAAGCCTATTACATTGGTTTTCACTTCCCAGATGATAATTTTTCATTTTTTTCCCTCAAGCTTGTACAATAACATTCAAGGTAATGAATCTCTATAGTGTAACAAAAATCTCTTCATTTTACGATGAATGGTGAAGGTCACAGTTCAAACAAGGTATTGTAAAAGTGCCTCATGCCTTACCACCAGAGACTTAAACCCTTTCTCTTAATAAGAAACTTTGAACATAATGTTACAACAAGCCAGTGGACATTGCAATCAAATTGATGAAGTAGTGAACGAAAACCTACAACCTAGAAATTCTTCTTCACGAAACTGATGAAAGAGTTAACAAAAACTAACAAACCAGAAATTCTTCTTTACAAAACTGATGAAAGAGTTAACAAAAACTAACGAACCAGAAATTCCTCTTTACAAAACTGATGAAAGAGTTAACAAAAACTAACAAACCAGAAATTCCTCTTTACAAAACTGATGAAAGAGTTAACAAAACCTAACGAACCAGAAATTCTTCTTTACAAAACTGATGAAAGAGTTAACAAAAACTAAGAAACTGGAAGTCATCCTCTTTTTCAACTTGAAAGTTTAAAAATCACTGCAGGAATAATTTTCTTTTACAATCGTTCATTGAAACTCACTGAAACTGACACTAAACAACAATTAAATTTGTGACTTCATTTACCATAATGCATTTATAAGCATTTTATAATAGGTTTCTATGACAGAATGTGTTTAGGTTTTGTGAATTTGTAAGGAGGGGGTAACGTGAATAATTGCTCTCTTTCCATCTGCATTTATTTTCAGGTATCCGACACACTTATTCCGTCCCTAGGTAGGGCACATAGATTCCCTAAATTACCTTGTTTAAAATATGATAATAAGGAATGAAAGCAATTTCACAGTGAAGTGCCCCATACATAGAATTAGTAGGAATTAGTTTCATTCCGTGAATAAATAATGACTGTGCAGTGTTTTACCAAGAAATATTTTTACGATTCTACTTCCTCTCTGAAATATTGTCTGAACTTATGCTATTTCCATAGACTTCAATATAATATTGATTGAGCTATATTTGAAAGGGAAATATTGTTTATGAAAAATTTCATATTTGTTAAAAACCTTCAAAATTACATCATTGTTGTTGTGGTCTATTTCACCATGGATTAAATTTGTGGAATAGGTGATATATACAAAACTATGAACCACTGTGGGACGTGGGTGCCGGTCTTTCGGATGAGACCGTATAAACCGAGGTCCCGTGTCGCAGTAGGTGTGGCACGATAAAGATCCCTCCCTGCTCAAAGGCCCCGAGTGCCGAGCATAGGCCTAAATTTGCAGCCCTGTCACCGGTAATAGTGACAGCCGCCGGATAGCTGAAAAATTGCTCAGGCGGCTATAAACAAACAAACAAACAAACAAAACTATGAAGATGTAAAATTTGTATTGTTAACATGCCACTTTGAATAGATTTCCTGTTATAAGTGTACTTTAAGTTACAATGATCTTGGAGATTGATCTACTTTTAAAATATCTGACCTACTGAGTATCTCTTAAACTGAAGGTGAAGCTTTCATATTTTGTATTTAGATATCTTATGTCAAGTCTTTTCATTTTATATCATGATCTACGACCTTGTGACTTTGACCTTTTCTATAACAGCAAGGTCATGCTAGTCATAATGGTGTTGAGGCATCCTCATGTTGTGTGAATTCATATTCAGTTATGCCATGTCCCACTGGGAACACAGTATGGGTCAAAATGTTCATGGGGATTGCAAGATTTTTAAAAATAAAATTCCAAAAGCTGATCAACAGCAGGGCCAAGGTGACAGGCGAGTGATGTGGCCCATGGACCTCATGTATTGTATAAAGTCTTTCATCAATAAGGGCACTTTCAAGTTTATGCAGCTTTATTTATACTTTTGCCTTTGGGGATAATGATATTTTTAACAATACTCAGGTGACTGTTATGGCCTGTGGGCCTCTTGTTATAATTACAATGAGTGGATAAATGCCTGAATGATATTAAATAACAACAAGTGTTGTAAAGTATTGGTAATCACTTGATTTCAAGTTTGATCCACCCTTACATTTCACAAATTTAAAATGGCAGTGGAGAAGTATGATAAACAATCCCGATGTGGGATTCTCTTGGTTTAATATATGAAAAGGTAAACAATTTTAAGGTGAAAAACTATACATCTGAAGGGTTGCAGTGTCTCCAATCAAAAAAACTGCAAATTCTAACCCCTTCTTTAGGCTGTTTGTTACCTTTTCATATAATGAAACAACATTTTTAAAAATACCCTTTTGATTAAGCACATGTATGTATTTTGTGTTTTACAAATGAAGAAATTTGACATATCAGCCTAATATAAACATGATAATTAACATATTAATATCCTTGTCCAGTTGATTTATAACCAAGGTGTTAATTGGTTTGTACTGTTATGAAGTTTTTAAAAAATTGTTTCAGGTGAGCCAAGCCAGTATTCGATTAGCTGCCTTGAATCTGTACAGAGACGAGGGACCTCTGATATTTTTTACCAAGGGGCTGCGTCCCCGTGTGATACAAAACATTCTCTTCTCATTCCTAGCCACCCTAGTGTACGACTCTGTGAAACAGTTTTCCTTGAAAGAGGAATACAAATCGCGGGTAACTTGGTGACGAAAATTCACATTTAGATAACAAAAAGACTACTTACCTAACATCACAGACTCCCTTCTGAATATTGATGTTGAATGGTACTTTTAAATTATGAATGATTTGTTTTACCTTGTACCTGTGCAGATGTGATCGTATGTGGGATGACAAAAATTCAGTATTTTATATTTTCTGACTGCTTATAATAGGTAATCAGAGTAATAGGTTGTTATAAAACAGAATTATTGGTATCACATAGACACTCTATTAATGTTACACTAGTCATTCATTGTAAATGTAATAATGTCCTGTATTTTGTGTCGCTAGAAGGCCTCTAGGATTGCAGAAACTTGTACTCAGAATTCTGTGGAGGATTTGTGATAATAATGAATGTCCTTTTCTGTGAACACTGTAAATTTTGTCAAGTTGAGGAGAAATCCACAATAGAAAGAAGTACTGAAGTACAATACATGTCACGGATGGAAGGTTTGAATTTGATTTTGAAAGTTTGTTAATCTCTTCACTGAAAAAGTTTTTAAAATTGTTTTACCACTGCATAGAGGTTTTTCCTTTTTTTGTTGTTGAGAAAATGGGTTTCTAAGTACAAAAGAAAGAGTGTGGATGTTGGCCCAATAAGGTTCTCAACATAAATACGAAAATATGATGAAGCATTTCTGTCTTCCGTCACAGAGAACAGAAATTGGATACAATGCACCAGTAATTTCCTTGTCCTATAATTTAAATGGGCATAAGCAGTCAGCTAGCGATTAAAATACTTTAGGTCTGAAAATTAAATGTCGGACAAAAAGGTACGTGTATTGCCTTCAATCAAATTTTGTGAAAATTGTTTTAAAATTTTTCCACGCTGAATTATTTACTTCAGTACAATGTTTTGGCCATTGTTTCTATGTACTCTAAATCAATTATATGTCAAAATTAAAACAAAAAGTTGCAGAATGTATGAATTTTAATACACTGTATGTCTGTTATATTTTTTAAGAAACAAAGTTTTAGAGATTTTCGTTATTTATTGGCAGTCGTGACTTTGGCAGCTGATTTTCACACAAATCCTACCCCAACACATCAAATTTTTATGCTTAATACGTGCATTTCAAATGTTATGAGGTCAACATTTTTCAGAAGTAAGTTAAAGCCTTTTAATATATTGTATTTTTAATTAAGGACAAATGCCCATGTTCTGCTTTATAGATTTTGTGGAGAAGGAAATTTTAACTGGACATTATTTTTTGCACGTTGCTTATATATCGTGAGCTAAGATTTTAGGTTGTCACAGGTTTGTGTTGATTTTTGCATCCTTACATTGTGAAAGGCTTCCCAGTATTTTATGTCCGAGATAGAATATCAAGAGCCTATTCCATTTTGCCTTTATGTCCATTTGGCCACAACTTTGCACTGTTCATGATCTTTGAGCAAGTTAGAGACTGTTGTGCTTGGTCATGTGAAATGATGAGCTAATAAAGCTAGACGTTGTCAGAAAGATTAAATCATATGCTAGGACAAAAGATCAAATCCTGACCCTGCTTTTAGCTTTGGAACTATTGTAGTGTTCAAAATGAATGACCTTCAGTTAGTCAAATTCAAAGTCAAGGTAAAAGTTTATGTGGTCAAGGCTATCGCTTATGTTATGTAACATTCTTACTTCATGTAGACAGTCTGTTTTGATTGCATTAAATGGTTCAACATTTGAAAAAGAATGGTACTGGTACATCTCCCTGGTGTACGCATCAATTTAGATGGCAAAGGTCTGTTGTATATGCAACAGTTGTATTTGAAATTCAGATATTAAATCTGTCTCCACATTGCCTGTTTTTTAATGTTATCCATTTGGTATGTTTCTTTATGCCCCTGTAATCTGAGATTTCGGGACATACGGTTTTTGATCCATCTGTCTGTTTTTCAGCAAAAAACTTTAACCTTGGCCATAACTTTTGAAGGGACAGTGATATTTCACATGTGTAATTCTTGTGACAAGACCTTTCTTTTGGTACCAATATTGTTAACCTTATGACCTTCACCATGGAGTTCAATCTACTTTTCAAAAACTTTATCTTTGGCCATAACCTTTGAATAGGGCTTTCATATAATGAATGTATTCCTTGTGACAAGACCTTTCACTTGGTACCAGAACTACAGGGACATTGGTGTTCACAAACACATCTTGTTGTGTTATCCATTTGGATTACTGTTGAATATTGAAAATGGCATTTTGTATATGTAATGGGAAAAAAACACAATAAAAAGTTATAAACTCTTCAGTTATTTACCAGGTACTTTTTAGGGACTACAAAATCCACTTTTCTGCCATCTATAGTTTGTCGTCTGCACACATATTAGATTTCTGATTACGAGTCACTTTGCTACAATGCGACTTAACACAAACTTGGTCAAAGTTTCCTCGAGTAAAGCCTAGGATTAAAGTTTTTCCAAATAAATATTCACACACACACAAAACTCTTGTTCTCAGAACGCCTCTTACATTTTATGCTGTAGCCAAATCATCTTTTGTGAGATGATTGATAATGTCCTTTAAATGTGCAATTATTTTTTTGAATTTTCCTTTTTCACAAATAGGATGCAAAAACGATGAACAAAAACCTGGTTCATGTTTTCATTGTATCATGTGCAACAGTAACATACATTAGCTTTGAAAGGGGGGGGGGGGGGGAACTCCACCAACATAAGCAAAATATGATGGGGGTTGGGATTACCCTGAGGCACTTGACCATCAGAATACTCAATGCATGTGCAGCGGGGGTATATAGAGTTTAGGGGTCAGGACCTCAATTGTTTAAAATATATTTAAACAATTATGAAATAAAGATTAGGATAACTCCAGGGCATTTTGCCCAAGACAACAGAATACTCAATGCATCTTAATATTGGAAGCAATGATATATATGGTACAGAGTATATCAAATTAACTGGATGCCCACAGGGGGTGCTTACTCCTCCTAGTCACATGATCCCACCTCTGGTATATCCAGGAATCTGTGTTTACCCAACTCTTAATTGGGTAGCAAGAGTAAACACTTTCCTATTTCAATTCCCAGAAAACAACCAAACATATTATATATACAGAACTCTTATCAAGTACATGAGAAGTTTTAATATCAGCAGACAACCAGTGACGTTTAACATTTACGAGCCTGAATCCAGTCTCAGTGGCGAGACTTTTTATGTTTGTGCTTATGTTTGTGTTTATGTTTACTACGATCTCGACTTCTGCTTCTGTCCTCTCGATCTTTCTTCCTGCCCCTCTCCTTGTCATTCTCGGTGCTTCTGTCTCGATGGCGACTTCTGCTCCTGTGTCTTTCCCTGTGGTGAGATGTCTCACGACTTCTGTTTCTGTCACCTTCATTCTGACTTGGATCAGAACTGTCTTTCTGCCTGTGATCCACCTTTTTTTCTTCATTTTTCTGTAAATCCTTGGTGTGTTCTGACTTGGTATCCTCTTCTTTGGCTTGTTTCTCTTCTTGATCTTGTTTCAAAATCTCTGTGAGATATTCCGTCTGATTTTCAATGACTTCTTTGATGATCTGCAACAAAAAATGCATGCTCACATTATAAAGTTAATATGCACATCCAATATAACTCACTTACAACTAACTTAACCAATGGGAAGAAATGTTCGGATCAGAATCCCATTAAAAGTATTCTTTGGAAATGAAAATCATTTTTAATGCATCATTCCAAAAAGTGATATTTGCAATTCTTTCTAAAAAAAAAAGTTTTCTAATGGATTAAATACTGATTATAAAGATTGTGAAAGACTAGCTGCGCCTCATAACTACACTCGCATACAAACACCAACCACAAAATGACATGTTTATATTAAAATCGAAAGCTATATAAAATACATAGCTCCTACTTTCATGATGAGTATCTACCAAATTATTTTACCATCAAAAGTTAATACTGGTCCATGCAACTTGTGAATAAGTATAAATACTGTAGATTTAGCCATAAGAAATGTTGCCATGTAGAGAGGAGGGTTACCTCTGTGTAGGACTTCCTGGTGATGTGAACATTCTTGGCTCTATAGGACTGTCTCCTTCTTTTGTAGTCTCTCATAGCCTTCAGATACTCTGTGTAACTCGTAGGCTTAGAGTTCTGTCCCTCTAGGAAAATAGTTTAAAATTCATATGAACTGAGTAAATCTACATAATTTTTCCTATGTACAGTAATGCCTTTCGTAAAAGATCGAGACGGTTAATTAATCATACCTACAATTTAATTGTTTGTTACAGTTACCTAGCGCTTTCTTTCTGACAATTTCCTGGAAATCTGCTGTCAGTAGAGTATCTGTTTCCAGTCCCTGGATTTTGTGTTGTTCTTTGGCCGTGTTTCTTATGTAACTATGGAGGGCTCCTCGTTCACTGGGAGTAAGCATTATACATTCCTCTTCTGTAGTCAAAGGGACCTCGCTCTTGCCATAAAATACTGCACAAAATAAATAATTTAAAAAATGTCATTGTTTATGGGCATCAATATCGTATGTAGCAAGCTCTGACAACAAGAACTTCAGATGGCAATCTTCAACCAAGGTTTCACCATCTATCGCTGCCTATGCAACTGTTCATACACACAGATAGCTCTAAATTGGCATTTTGTTGGTCATCAAACTTACCTATTGTGAAAATCGAAATGAAATCTAGACAGTGGTTTACATACATTTATATTTCCAACTGTTTTCTTTGTGATAACAGTTTGAAGCTCCAATGTGTTCATTTTCCCACAGTTTACAACTGAGTGCAAATTTTACAGGTCAGTGGGCGGGGCCTGTGGAATGCCATGTGTACTTCAATTCCTATTAGGCAGCATTTTTGATCTGCTGATTTTACATTGTCATTTTTATTTCAAATAGAGGAATCACTGTTTTGTTTGCTGGTTATGTGAGGTGAATAATTTGCAAAACCTGTTATGCATAAATTATCATGTTTATCATTGTAGTTAATCAGCTCACATGCCCAACAAACCAGACAGTGATTCTTTATACATATACTCTAGCACACAGAAAAAAAGACACAAACAGACGAACACTCACAGAAAAACAAACAGACAAACACTCAAACAAAAATAAATGAACAGACAAACACTCACACAAAAACAAACTAACAGACAAACACTCACACAAAAACAAACGAACAGAAAAACACTCACAAAAACAAACGAACAGACAAACACTCACACAAAAACAAACAAACACTCACACAAAAACAAACGAACAGACAAACACTCGCACAAAAACAAACGAACAGACAAACACTCACACAAAAACAAACGAACAGACAAACACTCGCACAAAAACAAACGAACAGACAAACACTCACACAAAAACAAACGAACAGACAGACCTAAAAACATAACCTCCTTAATGTGGGACCAACTGCTGTATGCCGCCAACTTATATTCAAATAAAAGAAATACCCATGAAATTCTCTGAAATGTTTGTCTTTTCTCTCTACAACATGTGTCAATGCTGGCTGACACATGAACAGTACTTTCCACCATTTACTTCCCACGGACTGTTTATGAATGAAACATAGTACTCATCAGTAACAGCTGCTTTCAGATTCGCATCAAACTTACGAACGTGCTTTATATCTTACTTGAGTGATGTTCCACATGGTGCTCCCATAACACTTTGTTTAAGGTGTCTTTGTCTACAATTACAATTTTCGTGAGTTTTCATCAACATTTGGATAAACCTTATAAAACAGTTAATTTTCTAGAGAGGGATTACTGTAGATTTGTGAGGAACTTATTACCACATAATTTAGCAAAACGCACCACTTATGAAATAATAGTATTTGCTTTTAGTTTTATGTTTTTTCTTTCTTTCTTTTTTATTTTCTATTTATAATTTTAATTATAAACTCTTGATCAATAAATGAATTCATGTCAATTTCACATCTGTGAGTCACTTCACAATATTAAATACATAGAATCTACAGTATCAAAGTTTACAAAAAGTAAACACATAATTAGGAAAGTGTTGAATATCATCATACCAATAGGGACATTGCAGACACTGTTCATTTTTTCATAGAAAAACTGTGATGTTCTCTTCGATTCATCCTTTAAAAATAAAAACAAATTCTTAACCAGTATTAGTCTGACAGATTAGAAAGAACTCCCAAATGATCACCTAATTCGGAATGGTAATAAACAAGTAGCTGTCTCTTAATTCACTATATCAATCTCTCCACTCTCACTGGAATAATGATACCAAAACTGATATTAATGAATTAATCATTCTTTTCCCAAAGGTACTGCTTAATTCCTAAGTATCAACATTATTGGAATTCTGGTTAATAACATTGACACAAATCAACATCAAATTTCACACTATGCCATTAATAGTCAATGATACCTATAAATATTTTGACACTCATGATTTTGAAGTATTTTGGCAAATGGTTCATAATGAACAAACATAGATCTTAATACATATTTTAAAAAAATACTACCATACTTAATTCTACACTTTTTCAGTTCAAATAAAATATCCATAAATATTCGAAGGGATGTCTAGATACAAATGTAGTGGGTAAATATGTTACATTGTTTTTCATATCAAAATCTTGCATCAAGGTTGTATAAACAAGAAGCTATTACACCCACATAGTGCACAGAAAAACTTGATCATCCTAAACAATCGGCTTTATAATGAGTGGATCTGTAGCTCTCTGGACTAGACCAGTCTTATCCCTTGGGTACTCCAGTTCTGCAACCTACATACAGAGTGAGAGAGATGGGAAATAACTCAATTCTATTTTTCTAAGTTGAAAAAAATTGAATTATTCCCCTTCTCATAAGCTAGTAAATGGACCTTTTTTATTATTATTATTATTATATTTCTGGTTATTATGGTATTTTATGAATTAACTTTTATATATACCAATGGTTGGAAAAACATTATTAAAGTTGTAAGAAATAAAAAACGCAAGAGTCGGTTGATACCTTTAATTTGTCTGGAGGCCGACAGGTAAAGACAGATATCAAAGATACAAGAGCTGCATTAAAAAAAAAATTCCTGTTGTATTTAATTGTGATATTTTTGGCCTTAGAAACTAAAGAAGATTATTATTTTCCCCCCAAAATAAATCAAAATGTGAAAAGAAAAAAAACAAACAAACAAACAACCCGATAATATACAAAACAATACAATTATTTCTATAGTGCATTATAATATAGAACTCTAGTGTGCTTAACATTAAAAATACACAATAATACATAAAATACGTACATGAAATTTAAAAGAACCTGTACTTATGAGTAAAACACAAAAATTCCTAAAAAGATTTTATATCAAGTTCAGTGTTTTTGTACATTCTAAGTAATCACTAAAAATACAATTATTACATTCCGTCATAAGCTACTTCAAACAAGTGAGTTTTAAGACCTTTTTAAAAGCGGAGATGGATTTGGAATGTTTAAGACATGAAGGTAGAGAGTTCCAAAGTGAGGCGGCAGCGTCGTCAAGTCGGCGATTGCCGTAGGTAACAGTTCTAACCTTCGGAACGTCCAAAAGAAAGGAATTCTGTGAACGTAAAGATCTGGGAGGCGAGTATATTTTGAGAAGTCATTTGGACCACAGTTGTTCAATGCATTTTATACAAACAAAAGTAGTTTATATTGACTTCTGCATTCGACAGGAAGCCAGTGGAAATTTTTTAAGATTGGGGTCACGTGATCAGATTTCCTGGTACGAGTTATTGTTTATTTATATAACTATACATCAATGAGTTTCCATAATCGAGTCGGGAAGTCACAAGTGAATTAATCAAAGCTTTACATGCGTCATCTGTGATGTATGAACGAATGCAACCGATTTTCCAGATGTTACTGAAGCATGTTCTAACTATTGAACTGCAGTTTTCCTCCATACTTAGAGTCTGGCTGAAAAAAAAACCCTCCAAGATTCTTTACAAAAGGAGAGTTCCTAATGCAGCTTTCTGTGAGATTTAACATAGAAACATCCTCTATTTTATGTTTTGGATAAAAGAGCATCACTTCAGTCTTAACATGGTTTTACTTTAAAAGATTGGTGCACATCCACGATTTTATGTCTGTGCACATCCAATATTTTATGTCTGTGAGACAAGCACTGAGAGAAGTAACCATATTACGCCAGTCTTCATTTGATCAATAACGAGATATACTTGGGTATCATCTGCATAATAGTGATATCACATTTGGTGACGCATGCATATATCTCCTATAGATTTGGAAAACATGCAGTACATTCGGGGTCCAAGAACCGAGCCCTAAGGCACATCAATTTCAAGCGATTCTCCATTTGATAAGGTTGTACCTACCGAAACTCTCCGACTCCTATCAGTTAAGTAGGACTTCATCCATGACATCACAGCACCAGATATCCCGTATCAGTACTCAAAACAAAGAATCTGGAGGGCTATGACATTGAATGCGACCGATAAATTGAGTATGACGAGTACAGCACAGGAATTTCTGTATAAGGCGGTAGCAATGTCATTGTGAACACGCAACAGTGCAATTTCAGTTGAGTTATACGAGCGGTATGCTGATTGTAGAGTATCATGTAAATGATTTGAGTCTACACGAATTGCAACAACTTTCTCAATAACCTTTGAGAGGAATGATAAATTTGAAACAGGTCTATAATTTCTGAGTTTGTTCATGTCTAGGTTATGTTTCTTTAATAGAGGCTTGATAATAATAGCCTGTTTGAAATCCTTCGGCATGACAGATTGACTTAAGGATTTGTTCACTAGATCAGTAATAAAAGGTACAAATTGTTCAACACATTTTCTGACTATCGATGTTGGCACATGATTTTGGTGGTATATAATACTCTGTTCACTATATGTATATTGGCTGAAACATTGCAGTTTGGCCGATTTAAATTCCGTTTTAGCTTGATACCCAAGTCCAGTAATACTGTACAAAGCCAAACTACTCACCATTGCCTCTGTCTTTGGTACACCTCTTGAGGTAAATTTACATATTGGTTCATGTTTCTTCAGATCCTGCTTACTCATAATATGTCCTGAGTCATAGCAGCACACCCCCATCTCTTTTTGCTGCAAGAAATACGAAAACAAACTTTACTAATGCATGATTTGATATCCAATATTCATTGAACATGTAGTCTATAAATCTTATTTTTTGAAAGTTAATATAATATATATTTTACATACTTTTGAATTTGTGATAAGCATGTCAGCAATGTTTTAAAAGACAGAGTGACTGGTAAATCAGGTACTCTTAAATTTCAAGTTTAAAACAATAATAAATTCATTAATTTACTGTTAAGCGAAAATTACATTTACAACAATAACAAATTCATTAATTTACAGTTGATGGAAATTTACATTTACAACAATAATAAATTCATTAATTTACATACATGTATGTACAAGGCTGCAGATAAAACATCATCAATGATTACCTATTGGTCAGTGGAGAAAACAAAAACCACTAGATCTAGGAAGAATCCATACCTCTACAAAACGTGATGGGGACCAATTCAGTTGCTGTAGAAGGCTGCTAAATGTATTCTGGCATGTCTGCAGAAATACCTTTGTCTCTTCTATAAACTCCTGTCTGCATCTCACCTTTTCCTCCATGAATCTATGAAGCACATGAAATTACAGGTATTTAATTCCAAGATATTGAACTTGTGATGACCTAATATAATTTGTGCAAGTGTATAACCTTCACTAACGTCACAAGTGAGCTGTGGAAAGGAACTCGTAAGTTACTAGAACTTCATCTGTGCTTTATTGTCGACCAATGACTAACAGTCTTCACGGCATTTTAGAAGATGATTTCACTAGTGTGACTAGCTTAATGAATCATGATATCTTTTGATGATAATCTGACATGCTTAGGTACACATGCACTTGTACGATAATATCCATCATCCCCAACCTCTGTAGACTTTTTCTTTTTTATTTTTGGGCAAAAAAATTTTAAAATAAAAGATTATAACAAGAGGCCTCTTTTATTGAAGGTATGCATACTCAAAGCTACGCAAGCACATATGTATATGTTAGGACAACAACAACAACCCCTCTCTCCTCGTTTTTTGTAAGGATACACCAAGATCCATTAACACGCCCAGAATTACTCTAGGTGGTCAAGGTCATTTGGTGTTAACGTTACGGTAACATATCCTCATATACACTGATGTAAGTACAACATAAAGCTTACTGTAACATATCCTCATATACACTGATGTAAGTACAACGTAAAGCTTACGGTAACATATCCTCATATACACTGATGTAAGTACAACGTAAAGCTTACGGTAACATATCCTCATATACACTGATGTAAGTACAATGTAAAGCTTACGGTAACATATCCTCATATACACTGATGTAAGTACAACGTTAAGCTTATGGTAACATATCCTCATATACACTGATGTAAGTACAATGTACAGCTTACGGTAACATATCCTCATACTACACTGATGTAAGTACAATGTAAAGCTTATGGTAACATATCCTCATATACACTGATGTAAGTACAATGTAAAGCTTATGGTAACATATCCTCATATACACTGATGTAAGTACAATGTACAGCTTACGGTAACATATCCTCATATACACTGATGTAAGTACAACGTAAAGCTTATGGTAACATATCCTCATACTACACTGATGTAAGTACAACGTAAAGCTTACGGTAACATATCCTCATACTACACTGATGTAAGTACAACGTAAAGCTTATGGTAACATATCCTCATATACACTGATGTAAGTACAATGTAAAGCTTATGGTAACATATCCTCATACTACACTGATGTAAGTGCAATGTAAAGCTTATGGTAACATATCCTCATACTACACTGATGTAAGTACAATATAAAGCAGCCTGGCTAATCTTTGGCATGTATAACAAACTATTTACTATGAAATGTAACCATTGTGTTAGATATTCTAGTGAATCAGTATACCCTGACTACTAAAAATTTAAATGACTATTGACTACGCCATTTTATTTCACTAAAGAGTGTTGTACGTGTACTTTCTTTGAGATGACAGGCTCAGTCTCTGGGATATACTACAGTAGTTTTGGACCGATATTTCAATTTTTTTTACTAATTCACCAAACACGCTCAGATGTTGGAATAACCACAAGGGCTCGTCACGAATTGACCCTCCGCCCTCTTTATTCTGTAATTATAGATATAGATGGCATTAATTTAATAAGACAAAAAGTTCCTGACGAGCCCCTGTGGAATAACCTGACATAATAATGTAACAAGTTATTAGTGACTATATAAAAAATTAAGGATTTCGATCAATACAGCCAAAAAATATAAATACAACAAAAGTTCCGACTCGTACGCTTGACTTGATACAACGTAAAATGTGCAAGTTCGAATTTCCTTCAGGGTACATTTTACATACACTACTTGAAACTAAGATCTCGTCGTTAAAAAAAAAATTGTAAAAATTTCACATTTTAAAATCTTAAATGTATTAATTTGGCCATTAAACTCACACTCAGCTCAGATCCGTAGCTGATAATTAACGTAACTGCATGTGTAGCTCAACAACTGTGTTTTGTGGAGTTTAGCCAACTTCCCAAGGCCTTTCCACTGTGCAAACTTCGTAGCCTGGTTCCCGAGACCTTCCGATCGTGCTTGCACAAAGTAACGGGTGAGGGGTTCCGAATGATAAAGGGGGGGGGGGGGGTATGACTAGAACCAATCGGAACCCCTTGGCCTTTACTTAGCAAAGAGACTCCGTAAAAAGTGACACTATAAATATTACTACAATCCTATTTCGGAAATCATGCAAACCTCTTATCGAGAAGATGAACAAATAGTTTTGGGGGAACTTTGAATAAACCACTGAAGACAGAGAAATAGGGATGAAGAAAAACTGAACAGGGTTTGGACATCATAATAAAGGGGTTTAAAGCATCATAATAATGATGTAAATATATAAATGTTTTGAAAAACCATAAATAAATGCGTTATGAGGGTTCTATTGTACTGAATTCTTGTCTATTTTGTATGTTTACTCTCCTCTATCGGAAAATTTAGGTGAAGTACCGTCTCAATACTACAGTGTATTATGACGTCATACATTGTATGTTGTGAGTGGCGTCGAATACGTCACAATGTGATCGATTGAGATATCACAATGAAAAGCGCAATGAAATTTACCAGAGCAATGAGAATTTTCAGCTATTCTGCTTTTAAATTGGCGGTAGTTCCCGTTTTAGTCCATCCTCTTTACGAGGTTATGAAGTGGTATGTACGAAATAACGAGTTTTTCAAATTTTGAAAGTTTTTTTTTTTTAAAGTCTGTACCAGTTATTTTCTAAGCAATTTGATATATTTTACCAGTGAGCCAGACATATCGTTCTGGGATGTCTTATCTTTCACGGAGGATGGAGTCTGCGATAGCATGGGACCAGCATGTTCTAGCGAGATCGATGCTAAAACATTCCTTGTGAGTATTGCATTAGTTGATGGGGGAGTGGACGGAGATGGTCGGTTGTGAAGGGATCTATCTCTTCAGACTTACTCCCCACTTTCTCCTCTCATTTATCTTCTCTTTTTTTTCTGTTCCTCTCTCTACCAGCCCTTTCTTTTCCCCTTCCCATCTCCTTTTACCTTGACCGCCCGACGGGATCTTCAAACATGTATATACCCCCCCCCCCCAAAAAAAAGAAAAAGATCAAGAGGTACTGAACAGCCCAGTGGAATATAAAACAAGCTCTATATTAAAAGTTAGCCCTTTTTGAAAAAGCGCATTTTTTTTCCAAAAAAAAAAATCAAAATAATACGTATTATGTATGTACTAATGTAAATTTTATCAATGTAAACAAACTATTCAGCACTATTAAAGGTCTAGTTGATCTACAGATTTATATATATATATATATTATTATTATTATACATGTATATGTATTTAAAACTTAAGGCGTCTGTGGTTAATAAATACCTGCATATTAAATGCACAAACGGGAATTTGTTCTCTGGTTATTATTTTTTCATCTTTAAAAAAGGGAATCGTTTGCCTTGTTTTGCTGGAGATGGTATACATTTGGCTGATGTACATGGAATTAAGACCTCCGCCCATTGAAAAAGTACGTATACACTTTATGTACAATTTGTGAGCGCCCTACACTAGTTAATGAATTATTTTCAAAACTGGAATCCATACACGACAGTCAACTTTTACTACTTTAATAACATAGTCTACTGTTGACTGTCACATCACACACACATACACACACACACCCAAAAGGGGGGGGGGGGGGTGAAGGGAGGGGGAGGTTGGAATGCAGTTTTAGGGATTGGGGTGAAATAAAAATCTTATTGTGCTACTTTAAAGTGTCCGATTCATTACATAACCCATATCATATGGGAGATCCTGGAAACAAAATGTCAAGGGTTACTGCAACATATAGATAGTAGTAATGATATTAAATATAAATGCGATCTATATGTTTAATAATCAATAAAAAAAAAATATGTACGACTTTTACAGCCCATAGTATTCCCAGTCAACAAATGTGAGGGAAAATATTCACCAAAACATTCAGCATGAATAAATAATTTTTTTTTTGGTAAAGTCAGTTTGGGAGGTGCTCCTTCACAGATATCAAATCAGAACTGACATTATAATGAAATTTTTATATATCAAGCATTATAGTTAAAATTACACTGATATTTAATATATACATGGCATATTCATATATTTTATAATGAGAATATGGATATAGGCAGGAATAAATAAAGTATGCTGTTCTAATATTGTTTCAAAACTTAACTGTTGTTATCGAGTTCGAGAAAAATGTTTACTTGCATGCAAGACATTAAAAAAAAAATAAATGCCGGTAGCATCACAGATACCACCTTCACAAGCCAAGAGTCTGACTCGCTCACTCTCACTTCCCTCCATGGTATATGTGACTTGCAGGGAGTATGCAAATCAGACACCGACATGCAAAGAAGGACAAATCCATGTACTCCTTTGAATGTTGCTGAAGGTTCTTGCTTATTCAGCTGAACATGCTCGTTTGTACACGGTAGTAATCAACAGAAGCAATAAGCAGTAGCAGTTAGCCGTCTTAGATCCATTTTGGAACTTAATTAAACTTTATGGAGCTCAAATGATTCTGAAATTATAAAATTTAACTAATTTACATATGTAAGTTTTTTTTTTTTTATCATTATTATTTTGGTTATTTATAATATGTAAAGCAAAGTAACATCAATTATATGTGCTCTTTATCAATGATTTTGTCATACAATATTGTACAATTTAAGTAAAAAGGTCATTTTATTCATATGTTTGTAATTTTGCCCATAGCAACGTAAGGGGAAAAACTCCAGCAACGAGGTACAAGTGGACTGGGTTGAGAGTGACAGCCAAGCAAGTCCAAGTGCAGACATCGTGATCAACCTGTAAAATCACCGAATAGAAACGCTCGTTCTAGATTATGAAGATGTATATGTAAACACAATACTAGATAAAGCAGAATTTGAAATCAATATTTGTGTACATCATGTGTAGTTTCTTTAAAGGGGCATGGACACAATTTGAACTAAAAATAATTTTCAAATTTTATTTCCCCAATTTTAATGTTTACAATGCTTAACTAAGGTATTTCTAATAGTCAGCAAAAATTTAAATGTGTCAGTTGTTGAGTTTCAAATGAGATTCTTTGTTATGTAAACAAGGCTGTCATATCATTGTTTACATACAAGTTGCAAAATAGAAAATATAATTTGTTAAACAAAAGGAGAGGTGAAAACACTAGAAACCATTTAATTCTTTTCAGAATTAACTTGTAGATTGCAAAAATCTGTTTTATATGAAAATTTACTAGTATATTTAACGTATATAAACAAATACATGACATGGGCCTTATCTACATACCAAAGAATTGCGAGCTCTGTATCTCTCTTTCAACTTGACTACTGGCATTCATATTTTTGCTGACCATTAGAAATACTTTAATTAAGGATTGTTAACACTAAAAGAGGAAAAAATAAAATGGCTTAAATCTTGTCCGTGCCCCTTTAATTACAGAAATGGGAGAAATGGAGAGAGGATGCAGTTTCCTTACCTGGGGCATTAAGATCAATCCAATTTCTTTTTTTTCTCATCAAAATAAAACATGTTACCCACAGGCACCCATTCTCTGCAGATCACAGAGTGTAGGATTGAACAAGTTTAAACTGGTGATACCTTGCTATTCATATTTTACTGAATCCAAAAATGTCAGTTATTTGTAGTTTTGTACTCTATTTCATAAACCAAACTTGGCAAAGATACATTTTGTACATTGAAAGAAGTACTTGTGGAGTGGATGAAATTTTTTGAAAAGTTAGCAGACATACAAATATAGATGATACACCTACATACACTATTGACCCAAAAAAAAAAAAATTAACTCCAAGGGTCATAACTCCTTCAAATATTTTGGGACATGGTTGACTTTCTTTCAGACCTTCAGTGCACATGTCTGGAGTTCAACATTCTATAAACATAAGCAGTTACCTGGTAGAACATACACTGCTAAATTCCATTTCAACTGAAAACAGTTCAGTCATACTTTGTTTCAAATCTAGTTACTAAAGTTGATGATCCAACTAGATCCATATAATCAACTAGATCCGTATAATCAACTAGATCCATATAATCAACTAGATCCATATAACTAACTGCTGAGATTATCTTAATCACTATTAAAGAGAAGTTGCTACTCTATATAAAGAACCATTCTAGCTACTCTATATACAGAACCATTCTACAAATACACCAAGTACCGATATTCATACATTGCAACCAAGAAATTCCTGTAACATTCTTCAGGTCACTAAATAAAAGTATTTTCTCCTAGCAATTATAAAGTGTCACCCACAGAATAAGGATATACCAGAATTTCCCAAACTTTTTTTTCGAAAACTCTTCATACAATCTATATAAGTTTTATTCACATACAAGTACATCTATGTTGTAATTATTTTCTTTTCCTTTTTCCCTCTACCTTAACTGAAGGTAGAGGCTTCAGAAAAGTGAAACCTTTGATTTCAACATCAACAGGAGGTAAAATTTCTGTCACAATTCCAGTCACAGAGGAAATTCGATTTTCACGTATGGTAAACTGCTGTCCAACCTTTAAAATCATTGGCTGCCGTAATAATATTTTAACATCTGCAGTGTCTCCTGGCATTATCATGGGTAGGTCCTCTGACAAATATATGATGCATCCCATAGACCACAATGAACAAAATAGTTGCTGTTGATACTCATTTCTCACTGGCTTTGTACGACCCCCTTCCTCTCTTGTTAGGACATAAATTTTGGCACAGAAATGGGAATGCTGAGTGGCTGTATTTGGTTTCACTAAAAACATACCACGGTTAATGTTAGTCTGTTTTATTCCTTTCAAAAGAACTCCAGCATTTTGTCCTGCGAAAAGTTTTGGTACAGATTCATGAAACACTTCAATATCAGTTACTGAGCTCAGGATAGAAACACCCTGCCCTATGATTTCTGCAGCATCGCCTTTAGTTATTACACCATCTTTCAATGTTCCAACGACAACTGTGCCTCGACTTGGGATTTTTACTGCTGATTCTATGGGTAAAACATATGGAGCCGACAAATCTCGATCTGGTATTGGAATATACTCATCAAGAATGTCCACTAACTTCAAAATAGATTTTTTTCCAATCTCTTCATTTTCACCGTTCAATGCACTTAATGCAGATCCTCGAATAACAGGAATTTCAGAACCCTTATATCCATAATCATCCAGTAACATTTGGACTTCAATTTCACAAAGCTCTGCCATTTCTTCATCTGCAGCATCAACTTTATTAATATACACCACTATATGTTTGACACCAATCTGTTTGGCAAGTAGCACATGTTCACGAGTTTGAGGCATAGTGCCTTCTGTTGCCGCCACAACAAGAATAGCCCCATCCATTTGTGCTGTTCCTGTGATCATGTTTTTTATAAAGTCTATATGACCAGGACAGTCAGTGTGAGCATAGCGCCGTTTGTTCGATTCGAAACTAATGTGAGCAGCGTTTATGGTAATTCCCCTTTTCTTTTCCTCTGGTGCTTTGTCGATTTCATCAAATCTCACAGTTTTCGTTGTTCCCAGTTCTTCTGATAAAATTTTGGTAATTGCGGCTGTAAGAGTTGTTTTCCCGTGGTCAACATGTCCTATAGTTCCAACGTTGCAAAACGGTTTATCATCCAACTTGGAGAATGAGAGAGAGAATGCTCTTATAAATTCATTACTATATTTAGTGTGTGCTGTCAAAATCCCAATCTCTGACACGAAACGTGACTTCAATCTACCATGAAGAGTTAGCAATTTATGTAAACAACGTGCCATGCTTCCAACTGTCGATGACCTTAAACTTCCGGTGTAGTATATTTAGATAATTTGGACGTAGAATGGTTAATACCCGGTGCGTCGATTTACCTAAATATTCTTCAATTTTAAGGTTCTCACACAAACATGAACAGATGTTTAAACAGTCAGATTACGACAATAATAAATAATGACTAATAGCATATATAACAACAAATCCAACCACCCTTTTTTAGCTCGCCTGTCAAACCACTAATTTAAATGTCCGTTTTCTGTTTCGGCGTTAAACAGTTCAAAATTTTATCTTTTTCTTTAGAACCATTGAGGCAATTTAACCAAACTTGACACAGAATATCCTTGCGTTAATAAGAATCAAGTTTGTTCAAAAGAAGGTCCGTCATCTCTTCCATGGGGAGATAATGTAATAGTGTTTATTAATTTAAATCAATTAAATCAATCACTTGTTCCATTCTGATTGAAATTATCCTCTACGCAGCGCTACTATCACTACACGTGCAAGTAAAGCTTGTGTAACACGCCCTCTGGTGAGAGAATGTTAAATATGCTTGCAATACTTGCGGATCAAATTCCAGTAACGTTACAATGTTTCTCTCTTAACACTGAATATAACGAGTGGAAGATTCTCGAGAGGGACTTTAAACAATGTATAACCTAACCTGAATATAATGAAATTTTTGTGATTTCTGGCTGTTATCTTCTAAGTTTTTTGCTTGATATTCTTATATAAACCGAACCTGGAGAGAGAGAAAAAAAACATCTCGAACAGAGACCTTGGACTTTGAAACGATGTTTATATTTATTCAGCGTTTCCTGTGATATTAATTTAGTACACAGTCATAGTCATCAAAACGCATGAATTTCTAGCATGAATGAGTTATTTGAATTGAAAGTGTTTTAAAATTCATCACTCGGAACATCACTCGACTTTTTCTACGGAAAAGGCCGAGTGATGTTCCGATTGAGAATCCATTACATGTGTATTTACCGCGTTTAAACATTGCTTCGCGTATTGGTAAGGTGACATTTCGCCCCCAGAACAGTTCACTCTAATTTAAGGTGCGAAACGTCCCAGGAATTTTCCTTGTCCTATGTGCGGCGTTTAATACAATCAAACGCATTGAAGTGGTAAAATTTTTCTATCGATGAAATGTTTGGAGCGCTAATAATGACACGCCCATTTTTCCGATTGATAATAATGGGCAATATTTCCCAGCAAAAATATATATAATACTGCGCGTACAGAATTGTCAAGTAACGTTGAGATATCCGGTGTTCCGGTAAAACCCTCTGATATCGCTTTCTGAAATTTCTTTCAATGCACGCGTTATTACAAGTTCACTTGTAAATTGGTAAAAAGTGTTCCTGTGACAATACAAAAAACTGGATTAAAATCCATATTTTGCTGAGACGGAGTATTCTTTCTGCGTTATTTTTATGAATGGGACAATTGTCTATTACAATGAAATCACCTGGAGTTTGACATGCCTCATGCCAGAAATTTAGATATGATCTGCTTTACACTCAAGGTTATATACATTTTTGTCGGACGAAAAGATTGATGGATTATTTATTGCTTTCCGCCACACTCAACAATTTTTCAGTTATCTGGTGGCGTCCAGTTTTTGTTGGTGGAGGAGAGAACCGTGATACAATGTACCTGGGAAGAGACCACCGACCTTCTGCAAGTAAACTGGCAAACTTGCTCACATAACGCCGCGGCAGAGATTCGAACACGCGCCGACAGAGGTGAGAGGCTTTGTGATTTTGAAGCCTGATGCTCTAACCACTTGGCCACGATATATACTACTCAAAGTTTGATAAGGATCATATAGTTCTTACATTATAAAATCAATATATGAATTGATAAGACACGCAAATTTCATCATAGTGTTGGACTGACCCCTCTTGAGCCTCAAAACACAGGTTAGGTAGGGAAATGCATGCTGCAGTGATCATGAGTAGCACGTGAAGCATGGTACCCACATTACTCACATTTCTGAGTGCTTGTCGTTGATTTGAATTTGGCCATTGTCTTTACATCTGACCTCGTTTAAGTCACTGTTACTCTATGAAAATGCCTCCACAACGTCAAAGACGTCATTTGACTATTGAAGAATTGGCCAGATGCATAGGAATGCTCGAAAATGGTGCAAGACAACGTCACGTTGCAGAGCTATTGGGTGTCAGTCAGAGCGTTGTTTGCAGAGCTTGGAACCGGTATCAAGCTCATGGTTCAGCTTCTCATCGACATGGAGGCGGCAGAGAAAGGTCCACCACGCAGCAAGATGACCGTTTTCTCTTGATTTCAGCACGACGTCATCGGTTTGCAACGGCGACTGCGCTTAGAAATGATCTTCTGAATGCAACTGGAGTTAACATTTCCACGCAAACTGTGCGTAATCGTCTTCATGAAGGTGGTCTTCGTTCCCGGAGAGCCTGTATTCGCATCCCTCTTACTCAGCGACACAGACAAGATCGTTTGAATTGGGCCAGGGCTCATGTGAATTGGAGGGTTGCTGATTGGGCCCCTGTACTTTTCACAGACGAGTCGAGGTTTTGTGTTGACTTCACAGATCGTCGTGCACGAGTGTGGAGAAGGGCAGGAGAACGATATCAGGACGCTAATGTTGCTGAACATGACAGATATGGTGGTGGGTCGTTGATGATTTGGGGAGGAATAAGTCTAGCTGGACAAACTGATCTCCATGTCCTAAGGCGAGGCACGATGACCGGAGTGCGCTACAGGGATGAAGTCCTGGATGTGTACGTGAGACCATATGCTGGTGCTGTTGGTCCTGACTTCATCCTCATGGACGATAATGCACGTCCACATCGTGCTAGGGTGGTGGACGAGTACCTGGAACGTGAGACAATTGTTCGTATGGACTGGCCAGCTCGTTCTCCAGACCTCAACCTTATCGAGCATGTCTGGAATATGCTTCAGGTAGCGATTTCACGTCGTCCTGTACAACCAGCCACCCTCCAGGAACTTGAAAATGTTCTGATCCAAGAATGGAACAATATCTCTCTTGCGTCCATTCAAAACCTCGTTGGAAGCATGAGACGACGTTGCCAAGCTGTCATTGGAGCTAACGGAGGCCATACCCGCTATTGACACTTGTTTGTGCAGTGTGAAATGGAATGTGCAGAGTTTAAACAATTCCGTGATCATGAAATTACCATGCTTTTCAGGGTACTCTCCCTTTACCTTAGGAGTATGCGATGAAATGTCATGTTTGCCAAATTTTTCTGTCACAGTTTCTTGAAGTAAACATTTCTGAACATAAATCACTCTGTGTTGGTTGTCATTCACCTTTGTTGAAAGTTTTACAAGTGCTGAAAAATATGATCCTTATCAAACTTTGAGTAGTATATATATGCGCGGATAGGTCAGTTTGTTAGTGTACATTTTATTATGAATAACATAATAGGGATTAGACAGCAGGCTATGTCTATATAAGCCCTCTCCTTAAGGTACAAGGTACATGTAGAGTTGTATGAAAAATTACATTATAATAATTGATAATATTTCATTATATATCAAGTGAATAGCTAAACTATCATTCAAGGTATTATAATTATACATGTATAAGGAGTATGATTACTTCATATGCATAAACATCTAACAGAGAAAGTAGCAGATGAAGAAAAACAAGTCACAATAAACATGACGGATGGAAAAAGTACAGAGGAAATAGAAAATGAAAAGAAAAAAAAATAGAAATGGGGCACCGATTCAACAGGATACGGTCAGGTATATATAATATTGTATTACATACATAATATTTCAACATACATATATATGAATATTGGTCAGTTTGTATCCATTGTAAAAATACAATAAATTGTTCAAAACCCCTATTATGACACAATTTGGAATTTTCGTGTTTTTTTTTGTTGGTTTTTTTTTTCTCAGTCGTAGAACAAGTGAATTCAGTCATGGATACACAATTGTAAATGCTACAGAAAAGGTGAAAAAATTCCACATCCCAGACGCAACTTGTTCTTATGGAGAATTAGTATGCGACATTCAGTGCAGAATTTCATCTCTCAGGGATAGTGAATTTGAATCAAAATATCGAAATGATTGAGGATACATGAGTGATCATGTACAGCGATTCATGCGTTGCAGAGGCATTCAAGTGCGCCCGTCCAATTGACAGAATCAGTATGAGAAAACTGATTGATTGATTATATATTGTTTAACGTCCCGCTCGAGAATTTTTCACTCATGTGGAGACGTCACCATTGCCGACAAAGGGCTGCAAAATTTAGGCCCATGCTCGGCGCTTATGGCCTTTGAGCAGGGAGGGATCTTTAACGTGTCACACCTACTGTGACACGAGACCTCGGTTTTTGCGGTCTTATCCGAAGGACCGCCCCATTTAGTCGCCTCTTACGACAAGCAAGGGGTACTGAGGATCTATTCTAACAATCCGGATCCCCACGGGGCGAGAAGACTGAAGATTAAAGTTGTTGAAAATATTAAAGTAGATAAAGTACATATACAGAAGGCGGAAGGAAAAGAGAATATATAAATAAATAAACCGTCTATATATTCAATAAGGGACCTGAGCTGGCTATCAATGGTCCCCCATTGGCATATGTTGGCGCATGATACGGTAGTAATGCGCAGAAGCATCCCGTAAAAGTTAATAGTTTCTGAATTTCAAAACTTCAACATCATATGCATCCATCTTTGATCTTGGAGAGCCACCAAACAGAATGATATATAGATCCTTCTCAGTGAGAGCACATATTTCTGCTGTAGAGCACTGGGCAGTCGTGCCAGAGGTCCCGGGTTCGATTCTCATCAGAGGCACAAACCAGTCTCTGTTACATTTAGCGCCCACGTTGGGACCCGGGTAATCTCTGGCGGGTGAAAGTGATTGCCCCCAGAACTTCGCCCAACAGGCGCTGACATTCTGGGAGAGTCGGGACGCCTCTCTCTCTCTGGAGGGGGACAACGTGGTAGTGTTTGATACACGGCCTTCCTACTAGTTCGCGTTAGTGGGTTAATCCTTTAACTCGATCGGTAGAGCACTGGATAATCGTGCCAGAGGTTCCGCGTTCGATTCTCATAAGAGGCACAAACCAGTCTCTGTTACAGATTCATCATAACAATCTTGGATAATAGAGCAGAGTTTGTCAGTTACACCTAAATTATACAATTTATAAAAAAGACCGTGTCTCCAAACAGTATCAAATGCTTTGCTACTATCTAGAAAACTAACATAAACATTATCAAGTGCAGTTGAGCACTTAAAACATCTAGAAGAAAAATTTTCAAACCCCGGCCTAAAACCCGACAAAGTTAAAGGCCAATGTAACCAATGTCACATGCGCGTGACAAAAGCCACATTGCGATTACGGCCCCTGTGAGAGTCTGCAGATTTGCGTGGACATCGATAAGTATGAAAACGAAAAGAATCTTGTATTAAAAGCAGCACAAAATGTTAAATCTATTAACCGTGACCTTAAAAAATTAAAACAAAATCTGTCGACAACAAAGCAACCATGGGAAGAAAGTTGTTCTATTTGTAGTAGTGACCCCGTGGGGATCAGGGTTGTTATAATAGATCCTCAGTACCCCTGACTTGTCGTAAGAGGTGGCTTAATGGGACGGTCCTTCGGATGAGACCGCAAAAACCGAGCCCCGTGTCACAGCAGGTGTGGCACGTTAAAGGTCCCTCCCTGCTCAAAGGCCATAAAGCGCCGAGCATAGGCCTAAATTTTGCAGCCCTTCACCGGCAATGGTGACGTCTCCATATGAGTGAAAAATTCTCGAGCGGGACGTTAAACAACATATAATCAATCTATTTGTAGGGTGTGCTACCAAACCTAATCAATACAAATGTCGATAATACTACCCAACAGGAGCGTATGGTCTAAATATTACCCAGTACGAGAGTATGGTCTAAATACAACCCAATAGGATCGTATGGTCTTCGGTCATTGCGAATAGGGGCTATCCATCCGGACTTCATATTCATTGAAAAGTATTATAGAGGGATAGTGCCAGACAATCTTGAAGTAGTTAGCAAACATTTTCAAAAACTTTTGAAAGAAAATATGTCTGTTTTGAAAAAAGGGATCAGTTAAAGATCCTGTGCGCGTTTTTATGGAGAAAAAGGGAGTCGATTTCCCAAATTTCAAAAACTCTGAAAGTACGCCAAATACTGATCGCATGCGTCTCTCCTCCAATTTTGAAAACCTACTTGTGCCTCTCGACCCGGGAAATGTGACTACATGTATGCCTGTCTTTCCAACTCATGACCTCCCTATCCCCTGCGCATATTCAACTCGAACAACCCATACACACAGCAACACGTGCCAAAGAAGAACAAAATGATCTGTCCATTAAAAAAGAAAAAGAAAATTGTTATTATCATATATGATATTTTGCGTGTATCTGACATTTCAGGTGTTTCAGAAAGAATATCGAATTTCCTGTAAAATACTTGGCAAAGTTCTTTTCTATTTATTATAACAGATAGTTAAATGAATAAAAATACTTCGTTATTTAGTAGGTGAGAACTCTGGTTCGGTTCGAAAAAAAATATTACAAGAAAAACTTATATACTTCTTGTTATTAGATTACAAACAGTAATAACTAAATTCTTTTTTATCATTTTATTCAGTATTAAGAGAGAAATATTGAAAAACCTTAATCCCAACTTTCTGCTGTACTACTTTTACCGCTTGCCCGAAAAACTTGCACAACTTCCTGTAAATTGCGTGTGCAAACGAACTCCAGCGGAAGTTTGTACGTATAGACGTCACATACCTAAAATTAGGCTGATAACAGTATAAATAGGACGACATACTTCTTGGTCTGAAGACTTTGGGCGTACGCGCCATACCATTCAGTAAGGTAAAACTTCCAAACAAGGGCGCTTCAAATAAGTGAGTTTTGTTTAAGAACTCCTCATTGTCAGTGTTGGGAACGAGCGTATTTTGCATTAATACACCAACCGAGCTGTTTAGTGAGGGAAACTTACTTAGTGGCTGGAACTCTACAGCGAACCTGTTCTGCGAGAGAAAAATCACACCTGAAGTCGTTGTTCGTAGTATGCTAAATAGATCAAAACCACTTTGTCAATATTTTAATACGAAAAGTGGTTGTAAGTTTAAAGAGAACTGTAGATTTTTGCATTCTTCAACAAGTATTTCAAGTCCAGCAATAGTTGAGAATCAAGAAAATGGAACGTCAGTAAGAAAACAAGAGGACACCGATTCTCTTTCTGGTTCTGTTTCCCAGCTGTCTTTTGATAACCAAAATCATGAAGCAGTAAATAAGAAAAAGACCGAAAAGCCTTGCTTCACTTTTGAGAAGTACGGAAGTTGCAGATTTGGAAATAATTGTCGTTATCTTCATGCATTGCCAAATGAGTTGCATTTAAAGAAACCACACTCTACCAAGAATTCAAAGACTGACAAAAAAAATTATGATTCCAAAAACCTTGGTCACCATCAACACAACCATGAGAGAAGACGACTCTGCCACTACTACCAGGCAGGTTTTTGTTGGAAGGGAAACAATTGCAAATTTCACCATCCGGATGGCCTTGGTCAAGTAGATACTTTGGATGTCATCCTACGAGAGGACAAGGTTCAAACAGAAAAGAATGATGCCTGTATCGAAAGTGTGGTATTGGGCCAAAGCAATGATAAGAAGGAGCAAACCAGAAAAATTACACCAAAAGTGGGTCAGAGAAAAATTGTACCCAGACCAGTTCAGCCTGTAAAGGAGTTTCAGAGAGATGGTTTACAAAAGAAAGAGGTTGAGGATCTCCGAATGACTGAAATTGAACAACTGAAAAAGAGACTGGCAGCTTCCAACTTGGAAATCATAACTGACAATGAAGACAGCTTTTGTGTACAGTTTGATTTTTCATCCAGTGACCCAGATTGGGTAAGAATATATTTGTTGCTTTAATATGAGAGCCTATGTAGTAAGATTTAGTACAATCATGCAAACTTACAAATAAATGTGCTAAGGAATAATAGTTTATCATAATCTTGCATGGTAGCATATAACATATTTTAAGTTGTTGTACAAATCTTGAAATATTTGACTATTTTTCTAGCCATATGATGTGGAAATATTCAATCTACAAGTCATGATACCAAAGGAATACCCTATGAAGGTAAAATATTTCTCTTAACAACTTAAAAAAATCATAATGATACCTCATATTTGATGAATCTTGACAAAAACATACCCAATTTAAATTCACCATTAAGTAACTATAGTAATGTTTGGGTTTTTTTCCAGTTGTTTGCTGTTAGTCTTTCTGATCAACAGAATTTACCTGAAACAGTACAAAGGTGCATATAATTTTCTGTTTGATTTTCATTCAATCTAATCATATTAAAAGTAAGGTCCTTTGATCTGCTCACATAGTTTGCCATGCAGTTTTGTTATAACCCCCCCCCCCCCCCCCCCCCCCAACACCAACACCCCCCCCCCCCAAAAAAAAAAAGAAAAAAAAAAAAAGAACCAAATATGGAAGTGGATCTAATGTCATGTTTTAATTGAATTTGATATTCAACACACCAAGCTGAATATGGTTCAGTTTGCTTCTATAGCTACAAATCAAATTAAAGTAAGATACTAAGGATTACTACACTCTATCTTTTAGGTACATAGATATTTCTCTTGAGGACTGGATAAATACAAAACAGGCAGAGTTAATGTCATTGGGTATTGTGAGACTGGAGTTTAGACCTTTCATGAAATGGTTGGATAAGAACCTGGAATCTATTGTTACTGGTGCACTGAAACAGGTGAATAATTGTAATAAACACAGTATATTCTCTTTTAATTCAGCATGTTGTTTCACTGACTAATCTTGCAAAAATAAAAAGCACAATGTCTATGATCAAAATGATATAAAATGTGGTCCATTGAAGGCAGCAAGTGCTTTATTTATTTCAGTTGAAGAAAGAGCTAGATGCCAAGGCAGCAGGGTTGCAGTTTATCCCTGCGTCCAAACTACAGGAAAAAGTCAAAGCAGCTGTTAGTGATGAGGATCAGGAGGAAGATGATGAGGATGAGGAGGAAGGCGAGGACGAGGGTAAAATGTTTGGAGGAGTAGCTTACAGAAAGACAGAAGGAGATTTCATCTACACAGGTATTTCACTATTTGTCACAGATATTTTGGGAGTTTACTTTCAGTATTGATGGGAGAAGAAACTTTTAAAACAGTTTAAATTGTATTTCTCAGAAGTATTGTAAATTTAAATGTTTTGTGCATATAAGGTAGTCAGTTGCTCATTATATTCCTACGTAGTCGTCGTATTTGTGGTCATCATTCATGTGTAAAATTTCAGGTCCACAGCAACAAAGTGACGAATCTGAATCAGAAGACGATGATTTAATTGATTCTGCCATCAATGAGAAAAAACCAGAGAGAGATGAGAGACGAGGAACTGAGATAAAGCTGAGAAACCTCACACTTAAGGACAATGCCTCAACCCTTACTTGCGGTACACTTAAAATCATCATTCAGTGTGCCCGCTGTAAAAATAAGATGGATGTAAGCACACCATCTGGGAGGTCAAATCTTGTGACTTGTGGGAAATGCAGCTACCCGCAGGTCATGACCTTCCGTTCAGCAATCATGCATCAGTTCTCTTCTGTGGTAGGCTATCTGGATTTGGATGGGTGCATTCCATTTGATCTCATCCTTCAGGACTGTATGTTCAAACTGGGATGCTTTAGCTGTAACAAAGAAATGAAAGCCAAGGTATGATCATTTCCTATATTTTTATTTATTGCAGTGAATTATGACAAATTTCTGTTTATTTTCGATACTAATAATGATTGGTTTTTATATAGTGCTTTTCCAGCATATGCTGCTCAAAGCACTTCACGATACCTTCTTGATGTTAATTCAAACCTACTTTAAATCTGTACGTTTTGAATTTAAAACAGAGTATGGCCTTTGGACAAGTTACTGATACGTGGTGTTCCAACTGTCACAGCAAAATGAAAGTATCTGCAGAATCTGTTCGTTTTGCTCAACTTCTTCCTTCAGAGCAAGAATTGGGTATGAATTGCAAAGTAGTCTTCCTCTTGTTGATTTTTTCTCTGTTTACGTACTTGCAGAATTCCATTTGTCTACCATGTTGAAGTATTTGATTACAGTTTCAGAGGAAAAGGGTCTGCACAGAATTCCAGTTTTGAAGCCAAAGAAGAATTTGAAAGAACCAGAGATCCAGCTGGGTTATCCTTTACCAAAAGATGGAACTTGTAAACACTACAAGAAAAGCTATCGCTGGTTCAGGTAAGATTGGTTGCCTTCCTCAACAAGGTTCACTACTAAAACATCTCTTAAATGCACATGTACCGTGTAATAGATCCATGTTGTTCATTCTTGCAATGGTAGTCCTTTATAACTTGCAGGTTTCCTTGTTGTGGTAAGTGTTACCCCTGTGACATCTGTCACGAGGAGAAGGAAGGCGATCATGAGATGGTTTTGGCTACAAGAATGATCTGTGGACATTGCTGTAGAGAACAACCGTTTGCTCTGGATAAGGCATGTGTTGGCTGCAAGCAGTCAATGACACAAGTCCGTACCACTCACTGGGAGGGGGGGAAAGGATGCAGAGACAAAACCAAGATGAGCAAGTGAGTAGTCAGAAAATATTATCAATAATGTTGCGGATGTTCTCATCCTATCTTTGATTACATATTTGTGTGAGTTCAGTTGTATATTATAAAACACACATCATGCTTAGATTTCAAGAATTGATCAAATGAATGACAGTATTGAGATCAAACATTATGATTGGGTAATACATTGTTTTAAATTGTCATTTGTTAGGAATGATGCTCAAAAATATGCAGGCCAGTCAAAAACTGTGTCCAGGAAAGCACAGGACAAACTGAAGCCTACAACTGCAAAGAAGAACATCAAGCTGCGCCACAGCAGTCACTAAAACCAGACACTTCATTCAATGATAAGGAAATTAAATTCAAGGGAGAAAAAGATCCCATTGTACAGTTAGTAGGATAGCAAAACATGTCGCTGATTTCATTTGTATAATCTACATGTATTTTGCAAGGTATACTGTTTGCATATTTTTTATAAACTTTAATGTAATACTTATACTTGGTAATAATTTTCGCATTGAATTAATGATTTGAACCTGGGAAATAACTTTGAGGTGGACTGAATTCAAATATTACAACTGAAATTCTGGACAGTGTTTATCATTAGGCCAAATAAAATAATATGTGTGTTTCCTATTGCACGGTGATTTTAATTCCATTTAGGTAGGTAAAACATTTTATTGAAACTTTTGTATTCAATTTCAAAATGTAAAACCTGACAATAAGACAATGTACATGTAAGGCAATTTCTTAAAATTCCCATAATGGGTTTACTTGAGAGCAACAGGCCACATACTCTCAACATCTTGGAGCACTTGCAAAAAGGTAAATTTGACAAAGTTGTGAAAACACCAGACAATTCCAGAATTTTCCTATACATCTTTTTTTGTGATGATAAAATGTTTCAGGTCAGACATAAATTTTTTCAGGTAGGATGGAAAACCAGAAACACACATATTTTGTTTGGCCTTTAAATATGCATGTTGTATAGTAGTCATCATATTTGTATTTTTAGATACATTTTGATAGTTGAATTGCAGATGTTTTGGAATGTACTGTACTTGGAAATAAATTTTGGAAGTGAAATACCAGAGTGTTACTAATTGTTTTCTGAGTATTAGCTGTAGAATGAATGGCATTCAATTTTACATGTATCAAAGAAATTGAGAACTCCCAACATCAAATTATTCACCTGAAAAGTAGCGCAGTTTATCTGCATCAGTTCAATTATTTCTCTCATCAATTAAATTGATGTATGCATCAAAGTGGTGTAATTATTGCTCATAAAATTTAATTTGGAGATTGGTATGAATAATTTGATGATCTCTTTGATTCAATTGAAGATATCATTAATTATTAACAACAATTTTGTACAAGGAATTAATGCAAGCATCAATTCTTTTAAAGATAGCAACAATTTAGGCTAAAGAGATAATTGTTAATTCAGCCTGGATCTGTTCAATTGAAGATTTATCTTATTAAATAATGGCTCTCTCTAAAAGAATTATTAGATCTTTAAACTAATTGTTGCACATATCAAATGAATAATGTCTTCAAATAATTTAAAGATATCTAATATGATAGATTGGAGTTGCATTTGGCTTTGAAATCAGTATGGTAAGTGACTTGTTGAATGAAAGCAATTGATTTAAGGGCACAAATGATAACCAGCAGGTATATTGGCAGATGCAGGTAACTATCAAAGGAACTTGGTAACGCTGACATTTACTAGGTTGGCACATGTCCAATCTCGATTAAAAAAAAAATCAGTTGCCAATTTTTATGCTTTTTTTTTTATAAATCTCCAAAATATGACATTCAGTATGATAAAACGAAATAAAGTGTTTACCCCACAAAATCCACTGTGAACTTCAGCTGCACCTCGGTTGACCGTGGTTTCTTCATTGTCTAAAAATTTTCCAAGTTCTCCTCAATCATGTGCACTATTTATATAATGTTCAGGGTGAAACGTTTATGGATGCACCTAAAGTGATGCATCAGTTGGTAAATTCAAGATGATGTCGTAATTGGTCAGTTCAGAGTGATGTGTTCCGTGTAATTGGTCATTCCATGGTAATGCAGTAATTGGCAAGTTCATGTTGATACTGTATCAAAGACTTGTGCAATAAATAATATATAATTTCATTGGACTGTGTTCTCGTATTATCGACTGGTCAAACTGGCCAGTTCTTTCTGCACTTATGTTGGAAATACAGATTGAATAACTGCACCGCAGAATTTCGAAGACTGAAAACTAAACACTAAGAAATTTTTTTTTTTTTTAATCTCAGTACACTAGAGCTACAAAACATAACAATGTTGATGAAATCACCACTGTGCTTTACAATTCCATTAAAATCAATGCAACACAACAGTTACAAAATGCCGATTTCTGAGATACACATGGCGATATACATGGTATCCATGACTACAAAATCTGATTACGCTTCAACATATCTAATTGGGAATGCATCAAAATGAATTCTTGCAGCAGATTTAACTGAACATGGCCAGCTATGCAGTTTGATTTTTGACATGAATGTGTGGGGAAAGTTTAAAAAGAAGCAAATGTCTATGTGAATAAATGATACAAGATTCCAGTAAAAAAAAAAATCTGTAAGGAATTTTCAGTCAGTTAATATTAATCAGTTCAGTACTTCCATCAGTTCAACTGACAAAGTATCGATACCTGTACTACATTCACCTACAGTAAACAAATACTAAGCAGTAACCTTACTGTAAACACTTTCTCTGCCGATTCGTGTACACTCTAAATGCATACACTTGCGTGACGGCACTCTCGTGTGTACATTAAGAAATTTGTTAATTTTCAGTTGTGTCGTTAAAGTGCGTATACATGTCATGAACCACATCCAATAGACTTGCAGTACACTCCGTAAAATGAATATTGAATTCTAGCTATTTACTACTAAAACACTTAGCACATCTGAACTATAGCTTAAATGACCTTCTCTGATTTCAGTTAGTAGTGATTATTTTTCTTCTTCACATTTTTAGCATCCCATGAATCACTGGGTCAAATGAAGGGCTACAACCTCTCTCATAGGGAGATATGTATTTGGTAACTAACTACTGACAAACGAGTGGAGTCACAGACACTCGACGTTTTAACTATCAATTATAAAATAAAAATTATCTTCCTGTAAACAAGTTATTCACATGAATAGTTTGTTGACAGGAAGATAAATTTTATTTTATCAGATATTTAAAATACGCAGTGCCTGCGAGTGTGGTCATTTGAAAATCTTCTGCTCAAGAAGAATTGCGTCAAGTCAACAAACCTTATATGACAGCTTGCATGCATATTGTCTAAAGCAGTTTGTTCAAATCGTGACCTCTTTGATCAGGATATACCCATGATAGATGTCTGAAGTGTTGCATGCAATGTAGGTTAACATTTAGTCAAGTCGTTGACCTCCTGGGGTTATGATTTGGATACAACTGGGGTGAAGAGTTTTATATAGCTACATATATATATATATATATAGTAAATTACTTCAAACCTCAAAAACACTAGGCTACAGATTGTCAAACTGCATTGCAGCAACTGTCATCTTGCATTAACAAAAAATAAAAATAAAAAAAAAATTACAAAAACATTGCAGTGGCAACTCAAGGCACGCAGAACAATCCAAACAATTTTACTTCTCACAGAAGAATGCCATCCAACTGGTACAAGATGACCGTGTTACTTCAATGGCTGTACATGCAGGAATATGAAAACACATTTTACACACTCATTTATGAAACTTAACTGAGAATTAACAACAGAATTTACAATGAAGTGCTAAAAAGTATGGCCTTTACAGATGAACAAAGATTCGTGGTTTATGAAGAACAATCTGGCATTAAAAGTGAAGTCAGGGAGAAAACAATGTACCCACAATATGAACAATACGTTTCTTTTTCATTAAATAAAACAAATACAAAACTGAACACTGATATGTCAGATGTGAAAAACGATTAATCATGAAAAAAAACAAACAATATATGGTACATCAGAAAGGTGGAAAATTGTCAGTCTGGCTGGTAATTATAACATCCATAGGCTTTGTACTTGGAACAGAAACACAAGATATTTTTGTTCAAATGTCCGACATTGACTGAGCAAAATCTAAGTTCATATGATGTCTACATTGGAATAAATTGATAAGTTGATAAATCCTTCACGAGCACAAGCATTCATTTGGACACTAGATTATATAGACAAAATCTTCAGAAATGTTCAAGAAATCAAATAAGAGTATTGAATTTAATGCTCAATGAAGCTGGTCTTGTAAATCTGTACAATGTTCAACTACCAAAATATTTTCCACAATTCTGGGTACATATAAAAGTATATATATACATATCCTGTCTCCATAGACTGAGAAAAAATGTATTATCACAGAAATTTGGATAAAGTACAATAGCAATTTCTCTGCACATCCATACATCCGTAATTACACATTACTTTTATTCGTTTGATCTAGTAGTTTTACACATATTACTCCCAACACACTAAGATATCAATTCAGATTTTCATACTTCTGTTTTAAAAAATTCTGCACCTTTGCTGAAGAAAAAGAACCTGTATGATAAAATAATTCACTGTACAACAATTTTCCGAAGAAGTTCTTCAGACATACAGGTATTAAAAAAATACAGTAATTCTCCTAACCCATTACAAATCCAATAGCGTAGCAACAATTAAGCCAAAGTGAGACAATGGAACTGAGCAAATTAGACAAAACTGTATCATGGAGAAAATAAATTATTCTGTAATTGCGTAAGCTGGAAATGTAGTGTCTAAAAATCGGAGCATCACACAATGGAAAACTTACATGAGTAATTTCACATGATAGTGGTCAGAGGTTCTCACCATTTGGCAATGGTAAAGTTGGCTTATGGATAAAACAAACAGTTTGGTAAAAAGCAACCTCCGTGTTAAGTATTAGTTTCATCATTAATGTCACAATAACAAAGTTGGTGCAAACAAATATTTCAATCATTTTTACCAATGACCTTGACTGACCTAGGACCAGAACCCCTACAGAGTACGATCTGGTTTATGTGTTAGATCTGAGATGTTCAAGAGTAAAAAGAAAGATATTTATGTTTTTTTATGTCTTTGTTGGTTTGGTGTTGTGTACAGAATTTTGGCCATATTTATCAGAACCACATAAATGATCTTGGTTCTGTTAACTGTCTAGGTCATGCATAAAAAAGTTACGGTCACTGGAAAGAAAAATGTGAATGTTTTCAGATTTTAGCCACATTTATCAAACTTGTAGGAACTGTACTTTGTACAAAGGTCTTAAATTCTATTCATTTTCAAGGTCAAATCTAAAAAGGTCACTGGTAGAAAAATTTCAATATTTCTTATTTACAAGATTTAAGCTATATTTCTAACCTAACTGTTACCTTTCAGCAATGATTTGACAAGATTTCTCGCTATATTGATTTTCAAGGACAATGACAAATGGTGAAGGTCACTCAAAGTCATCTGTACAAGAAATAAGCTTTTCTGTTCATTACTTTTATAAAACGGAATGGTACATTTTACGATGATCTGAGTTCTTACAGACTTTCAGACCAAAAGAAATTTCAAAGTCACTGGAAGGAAATATGTCAAATGTTTGGTGCATAACTTCAAGTGTACTTTGTATATACAGTCACAATACATGTAGAGATCCTGTCTTACACTGGAGTATGGGTTTTGATTGGTTTTACAGGTCACAGAACAAGGTATTATAGAGCATACTTTGTAATAATACGTATGTCATGTTGCTAGGGGATGCCCATTTTGTGGTACCCTTCTTGAAGACTGCATTATATTCAGAAGCTTGAGTCCCAACCCTAGAGCTGCAAGGGAGGAAAGGGGTAATTATGAAAACCAAAATGACACATTGGACAACTGACAGATATGAATCACAATAGTTTACCACAGTATTACTGAGGGGATCTGATAACTAACAACACCCCCTCCCCCCAAAAAACCCCAAACAAAACCCCCCCAAAAATAAAACAAAAAAAACCAAACAACAACAACAACAAAAAACCACCCCCCCCCAAATAAATCAAAAGAACCACTTCCCCTGTTATTGTATTCATTCTTAAAGGTGGGAGGGGCATTTAGCTAATCCCTTGTATTTTCTACAACAGGTAGTTTTGTAAAGCCAACTTTGTACTCTAGTGATTCCAATTTAACAATGTTCACAAAATACATGTACATGTGTTAGTAGTTTAATTTATGGCAACTGAAGAAATAAAACTTGTGAACACATCCATAAAGCAAACTGCTTTAATAATAATTGACAGTCAGTGTAAAATATCAAAGTATGGAATTTTGTTCATTTGCATAAATTTTTATCTTACTTTTTAAGGATAAATTCTACAATATGTGCACGACATAACCTCCTTGCAAGCTTGTGTTTTCAATACTACAGATGTTAACCACTTTCATAGCAATACACGTACAATAATACAATGGAACTTGTCCTAATGAAAAATACTGTTTTTTGATTGGTCAATAACTGAACTCTGTATATATTTAGTAAAATGTGTAAAAACATAACAGGTAACTTTCATGTTTGCAACAAATCAAAGTACATGTAATTCGAAATAATTGCACTCGTCCAATAAATCAAGAAAGACATGCTGTTTGACCATCAGTAAATAATCTGATTCCAATATGATGGTCCTGTTTAGCAAATAATTTCTTGTTACACTGTGGATATACCTGAAACCCTGTACCTGTCCTACGAATAACAGACTGTCTAATTGTTAGACAGTCATACAAATTACTTTGTCATCTGGCAAGAGGATAGAAAATAATCTGTTGGTAGAGACGGTACAGAGGCTATCCCATGAACATGGCTGTTGGCTGTTCTTTAGAGAGCTCTCTACTGTTCAGGCAGTGAGGGAGTCCAGTGTTTTATCACTATCCAGATCATTCTTCACAAGTTCTGCTTTGATTCTGAGATCACTGAACCCCAGCTCTTGGAACTGCTTGAACAATGCCAGGAACCTGTCACTCTGAAACAAAAAATGTTTCAAAAACCTGTATGCTCCCCGTGATGCAAAACTGAACAGGGTTATACATATGTATCCTTCACCTGACAGCAGTGCCAAAACAATTCAAAATATTGAGCAGACAATATCTTTCTATTTCCAGTGTATTGACCCTTGGCCTTTGACCTCAAAATCAATAGCGGAAATTTATTCCTTAGTATGTACTAGTGTACCAAATTTGGTGTTAATCAAGCAAATGATTCTCAAAATATAGAGGAATATGTCCAGTTTGACCCTTGACCATGTGAACCTCAAGTCAATAACACTCATCTACTCCTTACAATGTACCAGTGTTCCAAGTTTGATGTCCGTTGAGGAAAGTGTTTCCAAAGATACTAAGCAGACAATATCCTCCTATGTCCAGAGTGGATTGACCCTTGACTATGTGACCTCAAAATCAATAGGGGTCATCTACTCAAGATGTACCAGTGTACTAAGCTTGATGTCTGTCAAGCAAAGGCTTCTTAAGATATTGAGTGGACAAGACCAAGGAGACAATATATTACAATGTCCAGTTTGACCCTTGACCATGTGAACCCAAAATCATTAGGGTTTATCTACTCCTTATGACATACTAGTGTACAAGTTTAATGTCTGTCAGGAAAAGGGTTCTGAAGATACTGAGCAAACAATATCCTCCTATGTCCAGAGTGGATTGATCCTTGACTATGTGACCTCAAAATCAATAGGGGTCATCTACTCCTTAAGATATACCAATGTACCAAGTTTGGTGTCTATCAAGCAAAGAGTTCTTAAGATACAGACCGACTTACAAGTGCAAAACAATATGCCTCCTCTTTTTCAAAATGGGGGGGGGGGAGGGCATAAAATTAGTTGTCATAATCATCATCTATCTGCCAAATGTGTAATGACCCCCCCCCCCCCCCCAACAGATAGATAGCCTGGCAAGAAGCAATTCATGTATGTCTGCACTTATACATAAGTGTCACACATATCCGGTACTCGATGTACCTGTATCATATGTGTACACTGAAATATTACACAAACAATTTTAATAACAAACCTTTTCCTGGTTATTATTGAACAGATTAAGAGCTTCTTCCACACGGTAAGCCTCATGTCCCTTGTCGATAAGTTTCCCAACAACACAAAGATAGTCGATCACCTAGAAAATTCATAGAGGAACATATCTCAGTGTTTTACACAGTGAAAACCAGCACATTGTTCATGCTGCATTTTAATCATCGTTTGTTGAACACCCATTTCTGTTGTTTTTGTGGTTGAATAAGATCAAGAAATCAAATAATTAATGAAATACATATTTTACACGGGCAGCTCTCCACAAACTTACGTATTGATCAACAAAAGTGTATTCCTTGGCAAAAGCACAATTTTATGACCTCGAAAATCACTGAAACCAGTCATCAAAATTAAATTTTAAAAAAATTTAACTCATCTGCGAGTGACTTTATTACATTTGAATTCTCGAAATATTCTGTAAATAATACTTCTATCTACAAATAGATATATCAAGTCATTAAGAAATTAAAACAATTCCTTTTGTACCTCCTTTTCATCTGCACCAAGTGTCTCTACGGCCCTAGATGTGCGAGCCTTAGGAAAACCCATACCAACAACACTGTCAACAACTCTTTTGGATTCTGGTGGTAAATTATCGTACGGATCAACATCAACAACTGTCTTTACTTCAGTTATGGAATTTGCTGATGGCATGGAACTTAGACTTCCAGTTCCACAGTCGGGCTGAAAGGGCTGAGGTAACGGAGAATAGCGATTCCAGGACTGAAACCAAAACATGATCAATGGCTCATGGTCTCATACTCCCAAAAGTCATATCTTAAGTTCAAAAGTCAAGCAAAAAATATAAATGCTACATTCACCATATTTACTGGGAAAATAAATTAAGCAGTGTGTGACTTTGTGGCAGGGTATACATGCTGTAATATGATTTAGATCCAACAAAAGTTTGATTATGACATTTCACAGAATTCCTTACATACATTTGAACACTGTTGAAGGCATGATCAATTAGAAAGTTATAGCCTCATTTAAAATCTGACCTTATCAACCAATTTGACCTTTGACTTGGTCCTTATCTTGACAAAATAATGTAAGGAATTTCTATCTTGTCTGGCTGATAGCTTATTGCTGCAATGTTTTAGTTGTGAAAAGGCAGACACATGAAAAAACAGACAGGTAGTTTGTAATAGTTCATCGTGTCCAGGGCTTAAAAGTGACCTTATTAGAGACAGGGTCCATGTGCTCTATCATGTAATTTTTTTCAATACAGGTATCAATGTATATACACCCAGGTATGTTAATCAAGTACTATATATGTACTTACATGGAAATTATCAGTCAGAAAACCAAGAAAATAAACTGTAATTCATTCACACACAATACTGTGTGTGTTTTGATGTTAAGTGTTTTTACATATTTGTAAGCTTAATACCCAAAGCATGCAATTTCTAAATAAAACTAAAACAAGAAGCCACGTTGCTCACCTAAGTTACCTTGATCATATAGTACATTATTCTTCACCTACATATTTCAGCTATTTTAGATGAGTATTTATTGAAAAGATTCTTTAAACACTCCCTTCTGTTTTCATTATCCCAATAATCTTTCTTCAGAAGAGGGCATGACCCTTCATTTGAATCCCACAATTCCCATTTATCCAAGAGTTTGGAGGAAATTGGCCCAATTGTTCTGAAAGGAGAAGTCCAAAATGTGAAGTTGACAGTCAACAGACACACTTTGATCAGAAAAACTCACTGACCTTTCAGCTCAGGTGAACCAGTTACCACTTTTAATTTCTTTTTTTATTCTACAGTGTGTATTTGGAAGCACATCATAAATGCCCACATACATGCAACACTGTCCTACCATAAACTCCAACTCCATTGTAAAGGTTTATAAAAAAACCATGCTAAAGTTAATTTCTGCTTAGCAGTATGGAAGTCTTATACATGTAAATGGTATTGGCATGTTTATTTATAAATTCTTTTTATTCAACATTAATCATTAAAGTACTCAGTTAGAAATGCATGTATAGCATTGAAAAAAGACACTGGAGAACTCCGAAGATTTATTCTATTAGCTTTATACCTGACCCCTAAAATAGTTGTGTATATTGGGATCTGGAATATATAGATAGTTTTATTCATAGAGAAAAGACAGTTAAAAGACATTGGAGAACTCCAAAGATTTATCATATTAGCTTTGTAACCGATTCCTAAAACTAGTAGTGTATATCGGGAGCTGGAATATATAGATATAGTTTTATTTATGGTTTTGTTTTGTATCAATTTATCCTATACTGTAAAATACCATGTTGTTTTTAAATGTCCATTCTTAAATGACAAAAAGGGTGCAAACATGGTCAAGGACCAAACTATCCCAGGCTACAGGAACGGCCCAACAGATTTAATTACATGCAACTACATTAGCTGGTAAAATCATTTTTAAGACATGTATTTGAAAACAATTACAATACAGTCTATAATGTGTAATTAGGAATGGCAACATGGACATATTTTGGGAAAAACTTGCTGTTAACTTTTGTGACAACATGCAATGGTACATAGTCCAGGGGCTAAACACATGTGCACAATATACTATCTAGTTTACCTGTATGGCAGGCATCTGCATATAATATACTCTAAAGCACTCCTATAATTTATACATGTATGTGTACAAAATATTCTACTTGTTGTTCCTCTTCTTGATAGACAGATGCATACAAGATACCCTCTAGTTTCTCTATGTATAAAATCTGCCCTATATTACTCTTATGTTATATATGTGCACAGTACCACACAATATAACCCATACTTTCTCAATATCTATATATACACAGACAATTATCATAATTCAATAAATTATCTGTCCTTGCTTACTCTACTCCCCCCCCCCCCCCCAATAAAAACGCCCATCAAATATTCCCGGAGTCATTTTGCAGACACACACACACATATATATTTACATTTCCATTTTACTGCTCTTGATATCTTTACAAATTGTAATGATAGCCATTTCCTCATGAATGTGCTGCAGTTGTGAAAACATAGTGTCTAGATTAACAATTGGGAATTCAAAAGAAGAAAGTAGAATGTAAATTTATTAAAAAAAATTAAATTTTGAAAGTACAGTATGAACTGCAACACTTTTCACTAACATACTTTTCATGGTCCGCACTCACATGCTTCAAGAAGTGTCAGATGCAGTTCATACAGCCATGCGTTGTATATTATATATCCTACGATGCCCCTAGTTCCCTTTTATTCACTATATACGTACACCACTACACTTACCCTATGAATATTCAACACATGCATACAATATTACATTTAGTTCACCTACATTTACTGGACACATGTATGTAGTTCACTCTGTAATACACCTATATGTTATAAATGTGTATAAAATACACCTTATTGTTCCCTTGTACGATATACACATGTATACAATATACCCTACAGTACCTCTATGTTATTTATACACATGTATACAATATACCCTACAGTACCTCTATGTTATTTATACACATATATACAATATACCCTACAGTACCTCTATGTTATTTATACACATGTATACAATATACCCTACAGTACCCCTATGTTATTTATACACATGTATACAATATACCCTACAGTACCCCTATGTTATTTATACACATGTATACAATATACCCTACAGTACCCCAATGTTATACAATTGTACATGATATACCCTATCTATACAGTGTGTTGTCCACACATATCTAGCCCCTGTATTTGTAAATTAATTCAGAATAAAGAAAAATGTGAACAGAAAATGAAAGTTGAGGGGTGTGGAGGCTTGATACTTACAGGTGCAGCATGTCCAGATGGCTCCTGTTAAAGAGGCACAATGAAATATCTACATAACAGCACAGACACTGGGACCATCATTTACATGACCAACGTGAAGTTCCGACAGCGTGGACACTAGCTACTGTATGTATTATATACTTCACGACAGAAAGATACCCAAAATGTGCATGCACATGTTTCAAAATACTTTCATTGCTTTGATGATAATTAGAAGTGATTGATGATTTCTATCATTGGCTGGGAAAAGTTGTGCCAGAGAATCAAATTCACAAAAAGTCACCAATCTCTAACCAGAGTTATCACTCCTTCCACTCGCATTATATACCTCTGTCAATGTCTTGAAGTTTTTCAAGATTCTTGTAAAATGGTAAAAATGCTCAAATAAAATACGGTTCCGACTTTAGTTGCAAAAATATACATAAATAAATCAATATCAAGCAGATGTCAAATCTTTCTGTGACACAAGAAACACTAAATTGTGTTGAAATGCAGATATTATCCGATTACACTATATAGGTAAATATGCATTGTAATGGGAAATAAAAACTGCAATAATTTACTCAATGTTAAACAGATGTCAAGTTTTTCTGTGACACAAGAAACATTGAATTGCGTTAAAATGTGGATATTGTAATGGGAACTAAAAACTACAATAAATTCCTTACCCTATTTTTTCCTGATATTTTAGAAACTAGTTCTTATTTAAGTTTATTTTCATTAACCATGAAAAGGTGGATTTACACATGAAATAACACTGCTAAGAGACAATGACAGAGGTATATATCAGTGCAAGGAACTCTGGGTAGAAATTGAAAAATCACAACACACATACCAAAACGGAACCAATGCTTTTTGCAGTGTTAGAATTCAAATAATCAATATAATGAGAATGTTTCACACAGTGCTCCATCAGCAATCATGAATGTAAGAGAGATGTACTGATAAACAGTACTATGTATGTACAGTGTGTTACCTGTTTGGAAGATGGTCTAGGAGGTGGTGAGATTGTGAGTGGAAGAGGTAAATCTTCACTCTGTTTCATGGACACACCCACTATACCACTGGGTACTGATGTGGGCTGGGTCATCCCTGGCAATGGGACCCCTATAGGTTTGGCTGGAGCCACATTCATATAGGTTTGGGATTTTTTAGATGCCGGATCTCGTAACTCTTGACTTGTGCACAGGAATGGATTGTTACCTGACACTGAGCTATCAACATCATTAGTGATGCCAAATGTCGGAGTCTTTGAGAAATTGACAAGCTGATGATTAGTGTGTACATTAACATTTTCGTACGTGTTTGAGCTGAATTCATTTTTATGCATAGGTTCTCCATGAGTGACATCCACAACAGGATCTGGTTCAAAGGGATTTGTTGATTTTCCAGCACCAGTAGGTATTGGACTAGCATTTGTGACCCCCAATCCTATGGGAGGGAGGGGGTTCTTGACAGCCAAACTTGGACGTGGAGGAATGGGAGGGATTACTTTACCCTTGTATGTCTTTTGCTTCCTCCGTATTTTACCATTTACATTTCCACTAGTTGGTTCTGAATTTTTGTTAGGATTTAACTCAACATAATCCCCTCCATCAACTACATCACTCGTTGAATTGGCAGTAGAAGTTACAATACCATTGGGAGGATTATTCAGTATTTTTGTGTTTTCATACACAGTTTCTTTGTTAGTTTTTGATCCTCCATTTTCCTCCTTTCCTCTACTGTTGTCAAACACATTTTTCAATTCGGTCAGGTCATTTAATGTCAACCTCTCAAACCTATCAAAGGGGTCATCCTCCGTTTCAAACAACGAAAAATCCATAGTCTTTTGTGAATCAGAATTCTGTTTGTTAAAAGAGCCATTCTCATTGGAGACGTGTACGGGAGTCAGAATGTCGTTAGAAATTGCTGGTAACACAGGTGTTGGTGTGGCTTGTATCACTGATGATGAGGAGACAGTAGCGTTTTGCCATCCCTCATTCTCGTACTCATGGTCTGAACTATCCGAGTCCAAGCTTTCATCAGCCTCTTCTTGAGCTTGAGCTAGGCGCTCTTCCTCAGCACGTTGCTGGGCAGCAAGTTGTTTCTGTCTTTCATCAGCCCATTTTAAAACTCCCTCCTCCACAGAAAAATCATACTGCAAAAATATACATACATTTAGATATTTGAATGAAGCATTATAGAAACTAAATCGACTACTTATTTTGTGCTATACAATCAATACCATTTCCCACACTTCATGGTGAGAACTATATTTCTGAAGGTTGATGCTAATGTCATCATAGAACCCCTGAAAAATGGCGGCAGATTCCACTGCTTTTCTAAACACTAAAGGTAGGTAATTACTTTTTTCAACGCAAAATTATTAAGGCAATGATAATGTCATAATTTAGTTTTTAAACACTAAAGACACAAAGAAATGAAATTCAGGGCTTTTTATTTATTCCTACAAGAGGGGCATGGACACAAGCTAAAAATTTCCAAATTTTATTTTTCCAGTTTTAATGTTTACAATGTTTACCTATGGACTATTTCTAATGTCATCAAAAATTTGAATGTCAGTTGTCAAAAGAGATACAGAGCTAACAGTTCTTTGTTATGAAAGGTTGCGTCAGGTTTTTTTTTTATGTAGGTTAAATATAGTAGTAAAAGTTTTTGTTTAAAGCAGATTTTTTTTTTTCCATTTGCAACTTAATTTTGATTACAATTAAACATTTTTTGGTGTTTGGTGTTTTTCACATCTCATTTTGTTTTAAACATGATATTGAAATATAAAAACATATTGAACATAAAAAATAAGAACAACCACACAAACATATACATATATGATAAGTTGGAAACATGGGATACAGTATGACAACGAAACCTCCTGGTGGCTGGAAGATTGATTGATTAAATATTGTTTAACGTCCCACTTGAGAATCTTTCACTCATATGGAGGCGTCTGGTGGCTGGAGAGTAGTCTTTCATTATAGTATCATTTGATATGACATACATGTATGTCAAATATATGTTGCAACTCAATCAAAACTGATGAAAAACAGGACATTGCATAACAGTTGTTTTTTTTTTATATCAAAGAATACAGAACAAACTGATATATGTATAACAAAATTTGAACATTATATTACAATGCACAACACATATGTGCAAGGATATTAATATGATTTAGTTCAACACATGCATTCCCTTTTTCTGAAGCAAAACAACTTATTTTATTTAGTTTTTGCAAAATTGCTGGAATCAGGCTGAATGATGGTATCATACACACACAATGCATGCATCACAGAAGGATATCAGTTCAATGAGCACTATTCAATCTTCCTACTTTCATATAATGGTAAAATTATTCTTATTTAGCCAATCTGAATTTCATACCTTTAAGGTAGATTGTGAGCACTACATGTATTTTATGGTACCTTTTACATCTATTTCCTGCTAAATTACCATACAAAGCATTTTGCATTGTCAATTGTGTAATAAAGCTCGTAATCTTAATGCTGATTTATTTAACCACTCTCTAAGGGAAAATCCTAATTGTGACATATGTCAAAATAGGTCTGAAACTTTGGTTCATTTTTATTCTGAAATTTTCAAAATATCATGTACAAAGACAAAGACTAAAACAAAAATTTATTGACCTGCAAACACCATGACCTTTATCGTTAGATGTACTTTTATATGGTGACAATAGCCTCAGTTATAACCAAAATGTCGAAATCATCAGAATTGTACGCGAATTTATTTTGTATACAAATAGATTTGTAGAATATGCCCCATTCTTGTACAACAGAACCAACCAATTTATGTGTTCTTAACATTCATACTTTAATATTACTATTGTCTGTCATACACCAAGTTGTTATCATAGAATTTTAAAACACATCATTATTCTGTATTGTACCACTGTTACCAAGTTGTTTCATTTTCAGTATACTTGTAAATATGTTATCCAATATTTATTTAACTGTATGACCTTGACTGTACTTTGTATGGAGAGGGCTTATATAGGCAATGCCTGTTGCTCAATCCATTTATGTGTTCACATAATAAAATACTGTTAAAAACATTTTGCATTGATTTTGTACCAACCAGAGAGAAATGTCAGTACATAGATAACATAATGGCTTCCACACTGTAAAGTAAATGCACATAATATTTCAAGTAACTGAAACCAATTAACTACCTCTACCTCCAGTGCATGCCTGCTGGTCAAATTCTTCAAATCTGAGGAGTTGTGAATCTGAAATAAAGAATTCTTTACATGTATAGATTGCAGATTTGATAGAGACACATACCTTTGCTTCAAGATTTTTTTTTTTTGAATTCTAAATGATGTTTCTTGTCAGTCACACTCACATAATTTCTCTTTCCGTTTCTTTTATATTTGTCTTGATTATGTTATCTTAAATTTTTTTTTTTGCTGTTGCAAGTGCAGCAAGTAAAATTGTATAATTTAAGAATACCATTATATCACATAAATGCATTTGTCATATACAATACATGTATTCTGCTACCAAATGACAATTTTTTTTCAGATTGGGTTTATAAGAGTTACTTTTTCTTTTCAAAGTCCACACAGGCTTAGTACATCAAGAAGTTAAATAATGACTAATGGGACATACATTTGATATGTGTTATCTGATGAAAAATTTATCAAATACCTTGTGCTTTTGAGTAAAATTTGGTCCGATTTTAAACGGTATGCCATCCAAAATCGAGAAGCTGGAATTATATACTACAAAGAAAGATATACATGTTAAATACTAATAAATCTAATATATTTGTAAAGATTTTATTTTCATTGAATATAGAATCCAATCTGTAATTCATAGTTTCAAGTTATAGAAAAGAAGAAATTCATAGAATCTAAGTGACATATGCTGAATATTGTAAAAATAATAACATTGCATCTACATTTTTGTATATGCTACAGAATAATTTATAATGTTGAATTGCTGTAGTAGAACAAAAGACACAAGAACATACCAACACTGTTTTCTCTCTGAAAAGTTCGGTCCATTCTTCAGATCAGCATCTGTTGACAAGCCACAATAAATATATGATCATATAAAGAATTCTGATAAATCTGTCAGATGCAGAGTGGATTGTCCTCTCACTACCACTCATTCATGTGAAGTCATTATGGGTTTTACTGAACTCTGTATCAAAAAGCAATAAAATAAGAAAAGCTTAAACTTTGATCCGTTTTTCAATGCAACAAGTCACTAGATTAAACTTTACAGTTAAACGTACCTACTTACTCTGATATTTAAGGACAATGCAAATTGAAGAAATTGTTAAGGAAATTTTTGAAAACTGGATGTAAACTCAATGAAAAATTTTTTGCTTGTTTATTGCTTAGATTTATAATGAATTAGTCTGTTCTTCATGGATATTGTTTTCTTTCGTGTTAATGTTTACCTATATATCTACTTACATTGATTTTTTAACATTTACCTCTGACCTGTGCAATATTGATTTATAATATATAACTCTGTGTACCTCGTGTGTATAAATGATCTTAATGAATAAACCCAGCTTGACTGTACAAAATAGCCCTCCAGCTACATTTTAACATAATTTGTCTACCTAAATGAGATCCTGCAAGCATTGACCCATTGTGTGATTGTCTCTTATTGTCGTGAATAAAAGATGACCATCCCTGTGGACTGGTATCTAGTGAACCAGTTTGAGTAATTGATATTGCATACCATAAGCTTCAGACATTTTTTCAAGAATTGTTTCTGAAAGTCTTCTGAACACACCATTTTCAAAACATTTTTGTATAAACATTTATAAAAATCAACATACTGAAATGCGACATTTTTTTTTTTTTAATAATTGCTACACTTTTATAAATTTCTGTTGAAATAACTAAAGAAAACTACTTTCTATCAATTTAAATATATGTCGTGAACACCTAGGTAGACTCATACGTAGTTAAACCTAGTGCTAGTGTTTATCGTGGTCTAATTTCGTCCTCCAATCTCCTCCTGCCACCCAAATAGATTTATCACTTCTTTTACTAATACGTACCTTGCTACACGTGTTTATAAGACGACAAGAAGCAAATTCTGTTCTCCCTGACATCAAATGACTACATTTCCTAGTAAATAATTTCTCGTTTCATTATCTGCCATGTTCGTGATGTCATTGTCAGCTGCATAAAGGGGAAATCACTGTAAATATCGATGAGTTCATAGTTGTATACCGTTCCCGACCCAAATAACAGGCTTCTAGGAGGCCCATGGGCTTTATCACTCACGTGGGCCCATTTTACAAAAGGTCTTACGACTAAGTATCTAAAAGGAGAATATAACGAACAGTGATCAATCTCATATATAACTCCTATAAAGAATACAAAATTAAGAGTTTAGCAAACACTGACCCCTGGACATACCAGAGGTGGGATAAGGTACATAGGGGGAGTAAGCATTCCTGTCGACCGGTCACACCCGTCATGAGCCCTATATCTTGATTAAGTAAACGAAGTTTTCCGTAGTCAAAATCAGCGTGTAAAGAACGGCCTAACAATTGGTAAGAAACACATCAGACAGCATTTAACCCATTGACAAGTTGTATTGGCAAACCAGATCGTTATAACCTCAGGCACCTGAATTATGGATAGCTTGTATATATCTTGTGTATACATACACCCCCCACCCCCCGTTCAATACCCAATAAAAGTATAAACCAATGATTTATTCAAAATATTTTATTTCCTTCACCAATCACCTCATAAGTCGTTCTGATTGGTCAGTTTTAATTTTCTGTAAATCTTTGAGGTGACCACTTGTGAGGTACTAATATATGTGAAGGTGCGCAACAAAATCAGGTAAACAAACAGGGGGCTACCCACTTCGAGACCGATTTATGGGGGTATTAACAACTTCACCGAAGGAATTTCTTTAAATACCTCGTCACGCTAATGCTTTTCTACTTGTGTGTGTCATTCAGGTCTCACGCCATCGGTTCTATCTGTTGTAGTCTGTCGTTTATTTCACCGGACCCGGCTTTAAGGTCCATTGACAGCTTGCTTCCTTCTAAGACATACTTCAGATGGCATTTTAACTTAATTAATTTCAATTGATTATCATCTTCGAATAAACAGTTCTCTAAATTATGTATCTATTAAAACTACTTTTCTTACCATGAAGTAATTTTCTTTCAGTCATTTTCGTTTTTAAAAACACGCGCCTTTGACAAATTTTGGAAAGCTCTTTCGTATATTGGGCCTCCGTGTCCGAGTGGTTAGAGCATCGCGCTCAAAATCACAAGGCCTCTCGCCTCCAGTCGACGAGGGTTCAGTTCTCGTTCGCGCCGATATATGTGAGAAAGTATGCCAGTTTACTTTTGGAAGGTCGGTGGTCTCTTCCCGGGTACATTGTATCTGGGTTCTCTCTAAAATTCTGGACGCCACCAGATAACTGAAAATTTGTTGAGTGTGGCGGAAAACAATAATCAATCTATCAATCTTTCGTGCATTTTCGTTCATTGCTAAGAAAAAGACCGAGGTCGTCGGAAGATCGAAGAATCAATCAGATAACGCAACACACAAAGTGATGTCATGACCTCCTTTAAGGCTGTGATAGATGAAACATCCACGCAGGCGCTTGCTTCTGTATACAAGTTATTACGTCTGTATACTAAAGGATATGTCGCACAGCCACTACGTACAATTTGCGCATATTCCACGTATGAAATTTGGTCATTCGTGATACAAGCGTGATATACGTAATTCATAAGTGTTTCATGCGATTTTCATTCGTCGATGTTCGCAGATGTCCGTCGAGGGTTTCGATAGGTGAGTCATTACGTGATTTCAGTTTTGAGCTGCTCGAAATTTTTGGTCGGTTGAGATTTACGCAGTTTACGCGTAGTTTACGTAGTTTATACGTAATTCTTACGTAAATCTTACGCAGTTGTGCGTGACTTTTGCGAGATGCATACGCGAAGTTTTGGCTTTCCATGAATGTTCCACGTATGTTTAACGGACTTTTCACGCATGCACCACAAATCACAGGCGCTCGACGTTTTAAATATCTATAATTTAAAAAAATGTCTTCCTGTAAACATGGTTTGTTTACAGGAAGACAATTTCTTAAATTCTTAAACGAATCTTGTTTGAAGTCATCATTTCGCAAATTTTACGGTCGCTATAATGGCCTTGTTTGCGATTACAAAGCGTCTCTGGGACATATGTTGAATGATTTGTTTCATACCCTTTGTTAGACTGTCATTTTTCATACTAACTTTGACTACGGATAATCCCGTTTACCTAATTTCGACTAAGGGCTCACGGCGGGTGTGATCGGTCAGCAGAGGATGCTTACTCCTCCATGGTACCTGATCCTACCTTCGCTTTGTCGGAGGTCCGTGTTGCCCTACACTCGAACTTGTATATGTCTTGGGGATTTATGATTACGATCTACACATTGTTTACATCGCCATTCGATATTGTAGATATTTTAAACGTCAACAGCGACGTAGCTAGTCTTGAAGTGAAGTGTACGCACAGTGACAAACCCAGAATAGGCTGGGGAACTGTGGACCGTCTTATGGCCCTCAGTGGACCTAGGGCAAGGCACTGGTGGGGGCCCAGGGGGCGAAGCCCCCGGAGAGTTTTGAGGCGTTTTAGGTTACATTTAGGGGTTGTTCCAGCTAATAAAATCATGTATGACAAAATGAAAAATTAATCATTTTTGGTCACAATAGGGGGTGGGGGTCTTGGCCTTCCCGGTCCCTTCTAAATCTACCAATAGTACGGTCGAGGTATTTAGGTATTTTGCAAGTGGGTACGTCGTTTTAATGATGGTCGTGATTCAATTGAAAATGACCCTCGAGTGGGTAGGCCGGTTCTGTTTTGACGGAAAAGAATGTTGCTACTGTGAAAACGTTAAATGAGGAAGACGCACGTTATACCGTGCAAGAGATAGAAGAATTAAGTGGCATTCATTCGTCAAGTGTTTTGAATATCTTACGTGAACGACTTGGGCTACGTAAGATCTGCGCGCGCTGGGTGCCCCATTTGCTCATTGACGAGCAGAAACAAAGTCGGGTTAGACTTGCATCGCAAGTTTAAAAAAAAAATACGATAAATGTGACACACGTCGTTTGGAAGAGATAGTAACAGGTGATGAAACCTGGATCTGTCTTTTTTAACCCGATTCTAAGGCTAAAAATAATGTTTGGGTTTCATCTGAGGGCGACAGATCTGTCATTGCGCGCCGTTGCAAAACATCAAATCGCATGTTGTATCCGATATTCTTTGATTCGAAAAAAAACCCACCTGAAACTGAAACTAGTTTATTTGATTAAAACGCCTAATTTTACATACATGTATTCACTGGCGTTGTACAATAAAATAGTAAAAGAGATGATATGCATAAAAGGTAATAGTAGAAGCATAAGATAGGTAAGTAAATAAAACATACAAGTACATACATTCTACAAAACTGAATCAATGTCTAGTACGATACTAAATTTTTTTTAATTGTATATATAAAAGGTCCAGTCCTTCAAATTTCAGTCCCGAAAGGTAGTTCTGTCACTGGAAAGTTTTACAGAGAAAGTGTTCTTACTCAACGTGTTATTTCTATCAGAAACGCAGATCGCGCACCGGTGTCCCCGGCATCAAATTACTCCATGATAACGCACCGGCCCATAAATCCGCTACGATACAGGAATATCTGAAAGAATCTGGGCTCGATGTCTTAGATCATCCCCCATACAGCCCTGACCTGTCCCCCTGTGACTTTTGGTTGTTACCAAGACTAAAGGAAATACTGACAGGGCACCGTTTTGAATCCCGTTGTCGTATAGGCAGTGCGGTCTACCAGTGACTGCAACATATACCTAAAGAGGAGTACCGTGCGGCGTTCCGGAAATGGGTAGATCGGTGTAAAATGTGTGTTGAGGCAGACGGAGCATATTTCGAAGGTCTTGGATAAATAAAATTATTTCAAGCGGTTTTAGAAAGACCGCCCTATTCTACGAACTTAAAAAAGTGTCCCTCGTATAATACTTGCATATAAATAAAAAAAACCATTATAAGAAAATATGTTACAGATTCCAAGGATAACTGACAAGACACATAAATTTTCAAACCTATGTCAATAGTATAGATGAGATGTCTGTGATTTTATGTTTATCTTTATTATAGAATGTATGAAGTTGAAACTCAACATATCGGCGAAAAACTTCCAGAATAAAGTCAAGATATTACCAATAAAAATAGTTGTAGGCATGAACCGTGTATTGTTTTTATTACTCGGAGTTATACAAAGATATCATTATATCATCGCTTCTGACTGTCATCGCATATGTTATATCATCATATCTATATAACGTGAACTGACTGTGATACCTTATTGGTAACGAATGGAAATTAATATTTGTTCTTCTAATTTTGATTTTTTGTGTGTCAAATTGATGTGTACGCCCGGGCGTTTTGGCGTCAATGGCAGCTACGCTCCTGGTCGAGCGTCTGTGCCACAGATGTATGTATCACTTTTATATCGCGTATACGCGCACATATCGCGTTAAAATTACGTAATTGACGCATGAATCACGAATGAATTTGCCGTTTACGTAGATTTACGTGTTTGTTGCGTGATTATTCGTTTTTCCGTGGTTTTAACGTGGTTCATTCAAGATACATCTGTCAAAATTTCACGTAAACACCCCACGTTTTCTCAATTTTTCCTCGTATATCCATGAATGACCAGATTTCATCAGTGGAATATGCGCAAATTGTACGTAGTGGCTGTGTGACATAGCCTTTATAGACGTCATAACTTGATTTGCAGAAACGAGTGCCCGTGGAATCGTCATACATCTAAGAATCGAGTTGAAGGCCACAGCAAGAGAAATCTTCTTCTCGTGTAGAAGCTTCTGGAATAAATTCTGCCTCATAGGAATATAGAAATAGATTAGCTAACAAAATAATACAATTTGTGGCCATGGGAATTCCAACAAACTGTTGGAGGACCTGATCATCAGAGACTAAGAAGATATTGTCAATAAGGAATTCCAGCATCTTTCAGAGTAATTGTGCGTGAAATCAGAGTGTTGTTTAACAAAGTAACGTTTTTAATAATTGATCACTAGATATATTTACATCTGTCTATGTTTTGCCTTATATAACACTACTAACAAAATTGACATTCAATTTTCCATAACATGAAGTCAGTCACGTGATCAGACTTTTTTTTTCTTGCGTATGAATACAATCACCGCTTCAAAAGTATTCGAGTCCATTGTATTAGGTATCTTCACCTGTCTTGACATCATAACGGAAACAAAATAAATAAAATGCATTAGAATTACAGAGAATTTATTTTGTAAACAGACAAGGATTTCATTAATGAATAAAACAGAAACATTCACCATACCGTTCAGTTGTTTTATCGTTTAAAAATACCGTCTGCAACTTAAACTGCGACTTCTGAAGTATGGCGAATTCATAGGATGTCTTTGATATTTACATTATGGCAATCTAATATTTAGATTCACTTTATGATGATGGTAACCTGTTGTTTACGGGCAATAGCCATCACCGCTATAAGCGAGGCTGGTTTCCAGCTCGAAACATTGTTCAAGTCAGGCCACCGCTGCAAGTCTTTAAAATCCTACAACAGAAATTTCTCGATTAAACGAAAGGTCTCTTTCAGTTTGTGATTATCTTCTCTTGCACAACCTGGAAGGAAAAAAAAATTAACACAACGTACCTGTATTCTTTAAAATCTGTCGGTATAATGCTACAACCACGAGTCCTAACGACGAACATGCACTTGCTCCCTTCCCCCAAAAAACCTGACCTAGAGCTTAACGTCATCTTTCTTAAATCCTCTGAATTTCTGTCGAAATCTATTTTCAGCAATTGCATTTACAAATTTAAATAAGGTAGGATACCGCCACCGTTTCTCCATATAATAAATATTTATATTTTATATTCTCCTAGATATTGTTCCCTATTATTTATTCGATCAAACTTTAACGAACTATATCTTGTGTTGTACGATCGTCTGTCTACACAAGTATGGAAGCTTGATGCTAACAACACAAATCGAAACAAGAAATAAGATACATTTTTAAGTGTTATTGGGATATGACATGAAATTGGTCACGTGATCAAATCTACTATAAAGCCTTCATGTCACATCCCAGTAACACTCAAAAAATGCATCTTATTTCTTAAATGAATATTTCCAATTTTGTTGAAGAAGCAACTGTCCATGGTATTATTAAAAGTATGGTCTTTAATTTATCGTGAGGAATGTTCGTGTGATGTTACTGATTTGGAAAAAAAGTTTTTCCGATTTGAAATTTACTAAAAGTTCTTTAGAAGTTTTGTAATCTGAACATTTGATTTACACCACTTCTGACATAAGTTGGACGTATTCCGAGACATCATTCTAACTTTTAAAACAAATAGTTCACTAGCTTCTGTACGTCCAACAGACTCCGTATATGCGTATTGATCATGACTGACATAACAAGGCACATAATGGTCAATTTTGACTGGGTGCCTCTACCGATAAGAAGACGAACTGTTTATAGAAATTAATTGAATGAGGAAGCATTACAGTGTCTGTAAAAGGTGATTAATGCAATTCTATTACAGTCGTGAGACTTCAAATTCACAAAAATACGAGAAACATGGTTTTACATTACAGAAAGTAGGTTTATCAAATTTTGCAAACTATAGTTTACGAGGCGTAAATTACAGATAACGATCTGTAAACCATGAAGTTTTCATAACACCATTAGTATAAAAATAATTAATATCTGTCGATCATTGTTTAATTAACGCCGTTTACTATAATTTACACCCTTAAACCATATTTAAACCCAAGTTTTTAACACGTGTAAATGAAATGCGCACCGCTCGTGCTCTTTAAAGGGAAGTAAGGAAAGAGCAAACTTGCTGTCTCTTCAACATTGCATCAGTAGAATTCATACCTGCCCATGCTCCATGCTTTCTGTAGGTACGTAATTTCGCGCCATATGAAACAATCTTTTTTCTTTTCTTAAGTTCATTACATAATTATTCTTTTGTACTTCATAACACACTTTATTTCTCTGCCGAGACGGCTTCCAACAAGAACAAAGCCATGATATCGGTATTTTACTTTAAACCGCTGAAAATTCAGCTCTAATTTAGCTGTAACGAAGGTTCATAGTACCTTTGATTAAAAGTTGTAAAACTAAAATTGCTACACACAAAGAAGTTAAGTTTGTTTTATAATTAACAATAGTAGTAATAATACCCCCGCCCCAAATTCAATTATTTTATTGATTCACCAAACATGGCATACAATCATGTTACAAAACATGAGATGTGTTTTATATATATATATATATATATATATATATATATATAGAGAGAGAGAGAGAGAGAGAGAGAGAGAGAGAGAGAGAGAGAGAGAGAGATGTGACGTTAAACTGTATGTATGCAACACTGGTATTGCATATAACATTACTATAGTTATACCACTTTGCTTTTGTTGCGCAATTCAAAACATTCATGTAAAAATTCACATAACTTTCTAGCATAAACTACATTGAAAGGGTTGCATAGTACTTTACAATGGTTTTCCTTTCTTATATCTTCAAATTGTAGATGTTCAAAGAGTAATATTTTTTCTTATATCTTTATACATGAAGCAGTCATAAAAAATTCAACTCAACTACAAGAGTAGTTGAACAAAACTGACAAAAACGACCTTCTCTTGGAATGCATGGTTTGAATATCTACCAGTTTAAATTTCTAAAGGGTGGACAAATATTTCTAGTTTTGTTAATTAGTACTATTTTCACAATTGGAAATTTCAAATAGTCTTGCAATTTTCATTTTTTCCTAATTTTACTGTAAAATAGTAATTTTTCACGTTCAGAGAATTCAGTGTTTTGTAGTTGCAAGTCAACCTTATCAATATAATAATTCTTCAAGTAGTTGTAAAATGTGTTTTCATTAATATCTAATGATGAAAGATTTAGTTTATTTCTCAACTTTTTAAAAAAATAAATACAAAAGAAAAAAAAACAAAAACAGTTATTAAGGACAGCTGGAAGAGATTTTTTTTTTACAAGTTCGTTCCCACGAAATAAAATTATTCATTCCCACAAAATGAATTTCATTACCAAGAAATTCATTTCGTTCCCACGATTTTTTAAAATTTAAATCAAGAGCAGGCTATATGTTTACATTAACTGTGGATAAACCAGTACACAAATTATGCAATCCACAATAAATCTGTAGCAAGTCTAGTAATTTTAGTTCATATATTACTTACACTGTATATTTGTGACGTCTTTCATTTTGGAGTGCGATTAAATCTGCCGCCATTTGGGAACATTGAACAATAGGCCCTCAATGCATTTTTTAACCACTACAATTCCAGACAATCGAGGGCTTCAGTTCGTTATGGAGAAAACTGCTAGAAAGAAGAAAAAACTTACTTCATCTATTTCAAGATTCTGTAATGCATACACACAGAATATTGGGGCTGCAACTGGTGAACTTTAACTGAAACCCTGTATTGTCAGCGAAAAGAAAGCAATGGATTTCATTATCTGGTTAATAATTTTCCTCATCAGCCAATATTTCCGATATGCTCAAGTACGATGGAAGAAATAATATACAATTTTTACGCCCCCCCCCCCCCCCCCCCCCGATTCTACGTGCCTGCCCCTACAGCTTTGTAATAGTACGATAAAATCTCTTCATATGTATTCTATTTTAGTGATCACTAATTTGTACTCTACTCTTCCATAGAACATTAATCTAAGTTTCTTTAAGGCAAGCACCTGTTTCTTCCAGATACGGTATATCAGAGATTCAAAGGAAAAACATCGAGCAGGAAGTCAAATTATTTTAGTAATGAAATGTATAACCCCCCCCCCCTTCTCAATAAAAATGACGTACAACTTCACAGAAATTTAGGAACTTACAGATCCTGCAGCCGGGGTAAAGTGTGATGTCTTATAATCCTTCGACAGGAATTTTAAGAAATGCTCATTAATTAATGCGTTTGTTTTTAATGCCAGGTAGGAAATGCACATATAACATATAAGCGGTAACGTGTTGGCCCGAGGTATAATTACAGGTTTTATTTCCTGTTAGTGTCCTTGAATTTTCCACGTAATTGTCGCAATATCACGCCTCATTGTCCGACTTTCTTAACAACTTTTGATACTAGTAATTTGGGCTTGGAATAGCGCATTGACATAAAATCTACTTGTAACCCACGCAAATGAGTAGGGAATTTTAGACCGGTTTCTATATACTTTATAACCATTGTAATTTTCCACTCTCAGTTTGCCCACGATTTTGAAACTATGAACTCAAAAATAAAATTAATTATATATATATATATAATTAATCTGCACTACCCGAGGATGTTTGCATATTAATATGACAAACCCTGACCCAGCTGTTTTAACTAAACATTTTCCCATCTTCTATTGTGGCTCCACTCCACCCTTGGGGACCACAGTTTGAACAAACTGCATTAACTGGGGGATCCTAGCATATTAATAATCAGATCCTGCTGTTCTTGAGAAGATTTTAAAGCACTTTTGCCAATATTTGCCCATGTTAAGCTTCGATCCCTTATTGTTGCCCAACTCTACCGCCAAACACAATGAGTCGGAAATTTGAACCTGCATTACGTAAGGAAGTTCTAAAATATGCCACAATATTTTTACTAATTCTTTATTATCTCCCCCCTGAAAAGGGTGTGGCTCTTCATTAGAACAAACTTGTTTGGTTGAAATTATCCGGTGGTTTTTGAGAAGAAATCGAAATTGTGAGAAGTGTAGAGATGGCTAGTCCAACGGACCAAATGTGATCAGAAGATCGCACTTCAGCTTTCAGCAGAGATGAACTTAAAAAAAAAAAAGACTGTGTGGAGATTGAAAATTTATTAGACTGTAAACATAACCAAAAACATCATTTTATCTTGAATCAAGGCTGAATGAGATATGTGATCGAAAGCACACCTTTGCAAAAGTGTATAGATAAAAAAGACGGCCATGGGCCACAGTGCTCACCTATACCACCTTGGTCCTATTGTTCATCAGCAGCAGATGTTTACCCCTTTTTAAATCCCTTGTAAAATGTTGACCCCAACCTAGCCCTAAGGTTTATGATTTTACCACACTTGAATCCAAACATAAGGATGTTTTAATATCAATATGACTAACTTACATTTGCTGTTCTAGAGGAGTTTTTCTTTAAAGACCCCCACCCTTATATTCATGAATTATGTAAAATTTGATCCCCAATTTGATCACAGGTTAATGAAAATAATATTGAATTTGAGAATGTTTGCTTATTGCCATGATTTAGAGCAGAGAAGACCTGCTACTCCTGAAAAGACCCCCTCCCCCCAAATTTAACTTTGAACTGTACTGAAGCCCAATGCTAGTTAAATATGAATCTGCACTACAATGGAATTATTGCATATTATATGCATAATCTAGGCCAGTGGTTTTTGCAGATATCAAATTTTGATCCTCAATTAAGGCCCCATCCTAACACAACACCACCTCTCCTCCTGGGCTATAATTTGGAGAACCTTCAATCTACAGTACCTAAGGATGCTAGTGCATGAATATGACCAATAATGGATCTGCTAATCATGACATGAAGATTTTCCAAAATTTCCTCAGATGTTGCCATGTAAAACCTTATATTACCAGGTAAAACCTTGATCCCATATTGTAGCCTCATCCTACCTTCCAGGGTCATAAGTTGAATAAATTGGGATCTGAAGTACCTATAATGCTTAAATACTAATATGACCAACCATGGTCCTGCTTTTTTCCCCCCAAGTTTTCATGTAAAGCTTTGATCCCCTATTGAAGCCTCGTCCTATACTCAAAACTGAATCTACACTACCTGTGGATGATTGCATATCAATATGACTATTTATGAAACCGTTCCTCTGTAGAAAAAGATTTTTCCCAGTATATATTCCCAAATAAAACTTATTTCTCCTATTGTAACCCCACTTTACCCCCAGGGCCATGATTTGAACATACCAACACAAGGATGCTTTAATACTAGAGTGACTAATCATGTCTTTCCTGTTCTTGAGCAGATTTTTAAAGGTATTTCCTATATATCCCCATGTAAAACTTTACCCCTACCAGGGCCCCATCCTACTCTCCGGGGCTAAGACTTGAACAATTTTGATTCTCTACTCATTAAGGAAGGTTTTACATAAGTCTTTTTTGTTTGGTTGGTCTAGTGGCTCCAGAGGAAAATTTTAAAAGATCCATAAATTATCCCCCTTTAAAAGATCCACCATATTTTCACTAATTCTAAATATTTCCCTTTGAAAAAAGAAGGGAGGGGGAGCTTCATTTGAACAATTTTAAATCCCCTTAACCCAAAATGCTTTATACATTGTAGGAAGTTTGGTTAAAATTGGTCCTGTGATTTTGTAGAGGAAAAAAATGTTAAAATCTGAAGGACAGAGGAATTGCATACAAAATGTGATCAGAAAATTCAACTCGAGTGAGTGAGCTAATGAATGCCACAATGCAACAGGTTTCCATTCAGATAAATGTTCCAATACACACTACATTACATAAATACATCCCAATAGATGAAGTAGATTTGTTTCAGAATGTTTTAATGTATTAAATACATATTATGGCACATTACAGAAATAAAAAGGAACTAGTCAAGATCATTCACAGAATTTGTTACCTTGTGGATCATCAACTGTAAAACACAATGCAAATTATAATCTATACATTAAACAATGTTATTTTGGTTGATGAAACAAAGACTTGAGACACACTCCTTTGGGCTTTCATACATACAATTTATTTATGACCTTTATTGAACTGTGTTTTACAATACAAATTGGTGCACTTAAAGCAAAATTTCAATAATGTGATTGATTTGGACACACTGTTATGTAATGTGAAATACTGAAATATCAAAAAATGCTGAAGTGTACAAAAACAATAAATAAGGATAAGATATTGTATTCAGCTATTGCAGCACCACAAAGGCAGCGAAACAGCTCACTGGAAGCACCAAAGACTTCTGCAGCCATTACAGACCACATGATAAAGTCAGCTATCTGTAGTGAGTACCATCAAATGACATCACAGGGAACTAAAATTAGTACACATGTACATTTGTACCAGATAAGGAGATCTACTGGAAGGCAGAAATGGCACTGTAGCACTGTCAGCTGTGGTCAAGTTTTTTTTCTGACCGATAACCTTTGGTGGTCACCATCATTTGGATTTCTTCAGCTCTGTGGATATGTTCTTATCCCTGACCCTCCATAGACAGGGCTATTGCTTGTTTCAGCATCTCATCCTCTGTGACTTCTCCTGTAGAAACTACTAATTTTATAAAGACCAAATTCATTATTACAATATTCTTATCCAAAAATCTTCAAAATAAATTCATGTATACATATTAAAGGAAAAGAAATTCCACATTTGCAGCATATTTTAAATTTGAAAAAAAAAAATACAATCTTAAAGAAAGAGGCCCATGGGTCACAACACTCACCTGACTCATCTAGACCCTACTGTCCTTCAGAAGATTTTAAAAAAGATTTTTGACCCTCTTTATGCCCATGAAAAATTTTGACCCTTTAATTATAAAACCACTGTAGTTCCATGACATCATGACTTAATCTAACTTGGAGATATTGCAGTATATATCCGTATGATTAACATGGTCTTGCTGTACTGGGGAAGATTGTTTAAAAGACCTACCCACCCTATATTTACATAATATTATGGAAGATCTGAGACCAAATTTTAATCCCACCCTAACTCTGGGGCCCATAACTTGAAAATAAAAAGAGTCTACACATATTGGGAATGTTTGCATATTAGTTTGATTTAGTGAGGCCCTGCTACTTTTGAAAATAAGTTTTATTGCCAACCTCCATAGTCTTATGTAAAACTTTGAATCCTTATTTTAAGCCCAACCTAACCCCAGGGACCATAATTTGATCAAACTTGAATCTGCACTGTCTGACAATGCTTGTATATTAATATGACAAATTATAGCCTTGTGTTCACTTCAGAAGATGAGAAGATGTTTTTGGTTTTTTTTAAAAATATTCTTATGTATTAAAATGTTAAACTTTGATCCCCTATTGTGATCCCATCCTATCCCCAGGGGTCATGACTTGAACAATTTATAATCTACATGATGTCAGTAAAGTTTCACATAAGTTTCATCTTTTCTAATCCAGTGGTTCTTGAGAAAAAAAAATACTTCGAGACACCCACTTTATTTTCACCTCTTTTAAATATTATATTCCTTCTGAAAATAAATATAGCCCTTTAGCCAAAGATGCTTTGTGCCAACTTTAGTTGAAACTGGCCCAGTGGTTCTAGATAAAAAATAAATAAAATGTGTTTGTGAAAAAAAACTATTCCCTCTGGTAGAAACAAACGATAGGCCTTGTCATCCATATACATATACAAAAATATGAAAACCTACTATTGCCAAAGTTAGCTTTTTTAAAAGTAGGTCACTTTCAAAGATCAAGGTCACAAGGTCAAACATTTGATATCAAAAGAAAGATCTTGTTGCAAGGAGTGCACATGTGAAATATAAGAGTCCTATATTTCACCATTGAAAAGTTGTAAGCAAGGTTAGTTTCAGACAGACAAGACAACTTAGAGACAAGACACAGACTGACTAACAGACAACTAAGAGACAAGACACAGACTAACAGACAAGACACAGACTAACTAACAGACAAGACAGAGGCAATACTCCCTTGATTTGGGGCATCAAAATGTGTAAAGTTTACAGATAGACTATGAGTGATCAGAAAAGATTCACAAGAGCTTACAGCTCAAATGAGCTAAAAAAAACACACCAAAAAACAAAAACAAAAAACCAAAACTGCCCATAGATCAAATAAAAGATGCAACACCCTCCCACATAAAACTTTAAATCCCATTATGTTAATTTCCATTTACCCAGGGATATATCTAGACTTGGTGCCTACCTTCAATACACTCATTATGTTAATTTCCATTTACCCAGGGATATATCTAGACTTGGTGCCTACCTTCAATACACTCATTATGTTAATTTCACCCAGTGATATATCTAGATTTGGTGCCTACCTTCAATACACTCATTCACTTGCTGTTTTTGCTCTGGTGATCTTTCTTTCTCCTGCGGTTGGATTTTGTCTTCAGTCTGGTTCTCTTGATGATCTGCGGTCTCTTGGTCAGAGGTCCCTCTGGCCGTCTGGTCTAACCGCTGCAGAAAAGCCTGCCTCTTCAGTCGCAGCTCCTCCTGTGTGGGAGGTTTGACCTCTTTGGACTCTACCTTCTGCTGACTTGTCCCTGGATTACTGCCGTCTTCTATTACATACCCTAGTATATGATGAGCAGACATGATAAATACATTAAGTATGTCTACTATACATGTAATTTGTATCTTAATCCATGCATTAATACCCATGCACAGGTATTTGATTTATTATATATTGTTTTACGTCCCGCTCGAGAATTTTTCACTCATATGGAGATGTCACCATTGCCGGTAAAGGGCTGCAAATTTAGGCCTATGCTCGGCGCTTATGGCCTTTGAGCAGGGAGGGATCTTTAACGTGCCACACCTGCTGTGACACGGGACCTCGGTTTTTGCAATCTCATCCTAAGGACTGCCCCATTTAGTTGCCTCTTACAACAAGCTAGGGGTTCTGAGGATCTATTCTAACAATCCGGATCTTCACGGAGTGCACAGGTATTTGATATCGGTATCTAATACTGATTGAAAAAATTACTCTGTAAAAAAATATTATTTGTACTTCACACTCTAAACATTCACAACACATATCACCTTCAATGTTTGATTTTTTGTGTAGGAAATGATTTGACATTTCAAAGCTTAATTTCTTGTCCATTAAACTCATAAACATATTTTACCTTCTACACTTATCTTCTTGTTTAAGAACATATTTTACCTTCTAAGCTTGACTTCAAGAACATATTTTACCTTCTTATTTAAGAACATATTACACCTTCTAAGCTTGACTTCAAGAACATATTTTACCTTCTTATTTAAGAATATATTACACCTTCTAAGTTTGACTTCAAGAACATATTTTACCTTCTTATTTAAGAACATATTACACCTTCTAAGCTTGACTTCAAGAACATATTTTACCTTCTTATTTAAGAACATATTACACCTTCTAAGTTTGACTTCAAGAACATATTTTACCTTCTTATTTAAGAACATATTACACCTTCTAAGTTTGACGTTAAGAACATATTTTACCTTCTAAGCTCATTTGTAAAGCCCTCTGTAACATTTTATCATCCTTCTCCTCCTCACATCGACTTTCCATCAGAGCCCGCTGTAACTCGGGGTCATCTGTCTGAGTGTCAGACTTACTTATAGACTGATTCTCGTTAATTAGACGAGGTTTGATGAGTTGTACTGCTGGTGCCAGATTAAGTACATCGTCCGCTTCACACTCTGGTAATCGACCAGTCACAATAAATATAGAGTATCCTGTTAAAATCGAAGTGATAACATAAAATTAGCCCAGTGCAAGGATCTGAATTTAGGGTACATATTTGTTTGGAGAAAACCATTAAAACTCACAACGTGTACTACTACTTCTGACAGTCACGCAGATACAATTCAGTCTAAAATTCACACAAGTTTTCAGCTTTACATGTCCAATGTCGTTTTCTTTAATATCTTTAAATAATGTAACATGAAAAGTTTGCCAGTGTAAAACATTGCAGCCATAATTGAGTTCAAACGCTGCTGCGGTAAACCTGATCTTCATTTTAGGTTAAGCGTAAATTCTATTGGTCAACGAATTACATCATTCTCGTCATGAGAAATGAGAACATTTTCAGGCAGAGAGCCACAAGTGAAAAGGGAGCCGAGTTTCAACCATGACATGTGACGAAGTAAATAAGACGGCCACAAGTTGAACTCTTTTTCCAAGCTCATGGTCATACATTGCTGAGTGAATCACTTGCCTTCTTGTTGTAGCTGAGTAAGGAACAGAGACAGATAAGTGTCCGAGATAAGCTCAGGACCTGTCAGGAGTGAATTCAGATTAAACCACTGCTTTCCAATCTTCCTGATACAAAACCAATGGTCACGAAAATTGCATATATACGCATTCTGTGCCCTGAAATGAAAAGAATCTCTTGAGAAGGCTGTTGTCATGTGTTGTTTGTTGATGTTACAGATAATCACTGGGAAATCACCATGAATGACTACGATGATGTTACAGTCAGTAATTCAGATAATCACCATGAATGACTACGATGATGTTACAGTCAGTAATTCAGATAATCACCATGAATGACTACGATGATGTTACAGTCAGTAATTCAGATAATCACCATGAATGACTACGATGATGTTACAGTCAGTAATTTAGATAATCACCATGAATGACTACGATGATGTTACAGTCAGTAATTTAGATAATCACCGTGAATGACTACGATGATGTTACAGTCAGTAATTTAGATAATCACCATGAATGACTACGATGATGTTACAGTCAGTAACTTAGATAATCACTGGGGAATCGCCATGAATGACTATGAACACATACTGTATACAAAAACATTTTTTTGTTTCTTGCTACTCGTGTAAAGAAAGATTTTGCGGGTTTGTTGAGATTGAGCATGAAGGGTACTCACACCGGGCTTTGTCTGGCTTCTCTTGCAATGGGATCCTGAGAGTTATACTGCACTAAATTTAACCCCCATACTTGTAATGCTTTGTATATGACTTGTATGGAAAAAAATCCACTGTCATCGAAGTTGGAGGATGCTTGCTATGGAAATAAATCACACGATAAAATTAAAGCAATAATGAATAAAGCTCATATTGGATTCTGATTGTCATGGCCTTATTTAGGGTTTCAGAAGAAAATGACATATTTGTTAAAAATCTTAGAGATAAATTCATGTACCATTTTTATGCTGAAGTTGCAACCGATATAGTTGTATAAATATGCCACTTTGACAGACTGTAAAGTGTAAAATCTACTTGATCAGCAGTCAAGTTTCTCTAATGCAGGTGGTGAACCATTTTGCTCCTACATTGAAATTCATACAAAAATGGAAAATACCAATGCTGTGATTGTGTCTTGCATAAATGTTTATTTTTCAACCATTTCAGTGGATTTTAGTTGCACAATTGTGACAGTTTGCTAATAGAAGAGAAGCTAACCAGTAAATGGCAAAAGAAAAAGTTGTATTAGACCAAACTGATTATTAGAAGTGCCTTTGATCTTTGACAAAATTTTAATATTTTTCTAGTAATTTTCATTCATACATTTTTTAAATAAACTACATATATATCAATACCAGTGGTCTTGTGATATTTTATTTTGGAAATGAGGCCCATGGGCCACAGTCACCTTGGCCTATATTTCCCTTATATTCACATGTGTAAGGCCCCCATCTTACCCCCAGAGGCCATGATTTTAACAAACTTTGAATCTGTAAAGTTAATTTTTTCTGGCCAAATGGTTCTCAAGAAGATTTTTAAAGATTTTGCAAGTAAAACTTTATTTCTGCATTTTGCCCCACCCTACCCCCAGGGGCTATGATTTAATGAATTAGAATTTGCATTATGTCATGAAGCTGCCATGTAAATTTGAACTTTTCTAGCCCAGTGGTTCTTGAGAAGATTTTTAAATGATCCCACCCTAATTTTGCACTTTTGTGATTATCTCCTCCTTTGAATGGGGCACACCCCTTCATTTGAACAAACTACAATCCCCTTCACCCAAGGATGATTTGTACCAAGTTTGATTGAAATTGGCCTTGTAGTTCTTGAAAAGAAGATTTTTAAAATTTGTCAGTGTATTTCCTCTTCAAGAAGAGTAGTCCTTCTTTGAAGAAACTTGAACCCCCTTCACCCAAAGATGCTTTTTGCCAAGTTTGGTTGAAATTGGTTCAGTGGTTCTGGAGAAAAAGTTGAAAATGTGAAAAGTTTACTGACAGACAGACGGATAATGGTTGATCAGAAAAGCTAACTTGAATTTTCAGCTCAGGTGTGCTAATAATACTAAATGCACTACCACTACAAAATAAATCAATGAGATCTTATGGCAATAAAAATGCAATGTGATACATATCATATTGCATGTTTGTATCATGATATGTATCCTATCAAAAGATAGACCACAATACTACAATAAAAAAAAAAAAATAAAAAAATAAAAAAAAAATTACTAATACCTCCCATTTCGACTTTAGATGATTATTATTTTTGTGACCTTTCAATTTATATAATGTTCGTTTTTATATTGCCCTTGTTTTACATGTTAAGCGCTTTAGAGTAATTATATAATTACATAAGGCGCTATATAAAAATAGTATAATAATAATAATATAATAATACTCCAGCCCGCTGATCATTGTTAAATTATTATACATCATGTAAACACAGTATTACATTGTGCATTATCAGGACACAGATAATTGTAAAATTCTGCTAGAACAGACCTGTATAAATCTCTGATACTCAATACTCTGGGTTCCGGCTTCAGCCATCTGTAGACGCTCTGATTCATCAAGTTGGCGGGCAATGTCTGCCAAATCCACGGCACTGAAGTACTGTGCTTGTAGCAACGCATTCAAACAGTGCTGTGCACATAGAGATCCCTCTTGCTTTAAAATCACACAAAAATAAAAACTTGATCATCCACCTGTCAACCTACTACTGGTACAACAGTCCACAGGTTGGAAACACTTTCCCTACAGCAAAATCTTCTTGCTAAAATGCGACTTCTTAGTGAGAAAATAAATATTACCATAAATGGATGTTTTAATATTTTGATTAAAAATAATGGCAAATTCTGTGCAATGCTGAATAAGTGCAACACACACTCAACGTTACTGGAATTGCCTCTAAAAAATTGACAACACAGTCAAGAAATTGCTGCGTAAGAGAGATGGATGCTGAAATTCAATGCGGATCTTGAGTGTTTTTGTTAGATTTGTATATTTGCAGTAATATCAGACATTTTAGCACCTTTTCTTCTCTTTAATGTGAAAAACGAATGTACTACTCTCCTCGAGTGTTTTTCTCCATTGTATAGGGTATGTTTACTCTCGCTAAAGAGTGGTAACCGTGATTTAGCGAGAATGTCTCGCTTAAGGGGAAGTGTTCCAAACCTGATTAGTGCGACTATTTTAATCATTTTCTTGTAGTACAGATATGGATCTGGTGAGTATGTTTATCAAAATAAAAAAAATCAGTTGCTTGAGAGTAGGTGTGGTTCAAAACTGCGTTCATGATTTGTTCAATGATGTATAACAGAAACATATCCCCGCATTATGAGAAAATATTATAGATAACTGTATCAAAAGAGAGAAAATAGTCTTTTAAAACAGCTAGTTTCGTTATTTTTTCACTTGCTAAGACTTGTGAACCAGTTGTATTGGTAGTGATAGAATGTAGAGCCTTTCTGTAAATATAGCAAAACTAAAATAAAAATAACTCACTTCTTCGTGAAATATTGCTTCCATAGTCTTTTTCTTATTCACATTGTTTACGAATAATACGAACATCGATCCCGATTTAAATTTCAGCGATTTCCGCTACAGTCATATATGTAATTTTAGAAGAAATAAAATAATAATAATAAAGATAATAGATGAAATAAAATACTAGCTCAAGAAAATAGAACACTAATGAAAGAAAAGAAGACGAAATGCAAAAGAACCCCCCCCCAAATATAACAAATGATTATAATAAAAATAAATGAACAGAAAAACAGGTAAATGAAAGTTACCATAGAACAAGGTAAAAAGTAATATGAAAATAATATGTGGTGAAATTGAAAATGTTTCACACTTTCTTTTACATTGTCCAATATTTGCTACGGAGCGATTAAATACAATACTTGCACTATCTTACAGTATTTCGGAAAATTTATTATTTGGTTCTGGAAACCAATCCAGGAGAGATAACGAAGTGATATTTCTTGCTGTTCAAAGATTTTTAATTAGTAGCAAACGTTTCAAAGACTGATCCCTTGCATATATATTGTAAGTTTTATGCTTATTGCTATCGAAACATGCCTAACTTCATTCTATATTTCAAAGAAATTCTAAAAATATAGCCTATTTTTTATTTTTAGCCGATTGATTATTCTTTAACAAAAAATATTTAATCCATTTCCAATATTTCTGTATACCTCAGCTTATATTCTTGTATTTTATCACCTCTATTATCATTTGTCACTCAAGAGAGGGATTACTATAAGTCTTCTGACTTTTTTCCCAATCTTTGTCAATACAAATTTATTATACATGTATTTGTTACAAAGAATAAAATATTGATTAAACTTAATATGAAATAATTTGTATTCTAGAATCTTTCTCAAACATTTCTATTATGATCCTGCTAAGAGAGAGAGAGAGAGAGAGAGAGAGAGAGAGAGAGAGAGAGAGAGAGAGAGAGAGAGAGAGTTTTAAAAAACTGTGTTATTTTTCCAATTATTTTGTTTTAAATTACAAGTTAATTTATCGTATAAATACATTTTAGAATACAGAATACTAGAACCTTCAGTGATGGGACCAGGCTCTTTCTGAAAAAGGAGGGGGGGGGGAGCAATTAAGAAGACGGAATGAGTGCCAAAGCTAGATTTAGAGTACCGAAGACACAACCTCGAGAAGTTTGGTTTAAATGAAGGAAAATTATGAATGCAGGAGGTATTTTGGAGACAAATGTGATGAAAGAGTGACTTTAAAATACGTGTATAATCTCAAAAGTTATTTTACATGTACGGAAGACCCAAAAGACCAAAGTACCACACTTGGGGGTTTTCTTAAAGTTGATTGATGCGAAAAGTGGATTTTTGACAAGATTGAAACAACATGGTGAAACTTTCATATTCAATTTATTTAAATTTATATCTCGAGTTGAATTTCTGATTTGTTTTCCACATTTCTGGCTTGGTCACTGAATAGAATATCATTAAAGAGGTTCGCCATTTTTGTTTTTTTTGGTTTTTGTTTTTTTGGTTTTTTTTTTTGAGACCTATGTTTTTGATAAGAAACGGAACAAACACAAAATATATGTCCCCGATACTACGTGTTTGGGGACGTAATAATAAAGCCCAAACCTTCATCTCTCTCTAAAAATATGTAGATGAACAAAAACCGATCAAAATGAAAGGTTATGCATATTATGTAAAAATCAAGCTGGAGACAAACTCCAGTAAACCTTTACATGTGTTTTTAGTTTTTTGCCTTTGCCCCCCCCCCCCCCCCCCCCCCAAAAAAAAATGCTGTTCAAAACCAATGGTGGACATTGTGCGACTCATGATACGTGAATGCTGATAGTTCCAAGTATGTAATAAATGACCTTGTCCCATACTATATACCCGGATGTAAATTTATAGGTTCTAGTAACAATACGTACCATTTGGCATTTCACGAAGACGCCTACTATAACAAGAGCGACAACTTTTGGTAGAGATTGCCAGCTGTTTGACTGGATACGATATTTATATCCATTTATATCCGATAAGGAGTTCCAAAACAGGGAGATGGGTTAAATACAGATAAACATTTTGAGTGCAACCTACCTATGTCAGAAAAGACCGCATATTAAGGCGTAGTATGTGCTCTGGGTTCACACTTGGAAAACTTGCTTGTTTGTATGTCGTTGTACGTGTCATTTTTCACTCATGTAGTTGAGGTGAAGTGATCTACACATGGCAGTTATGGCCGTGGCAGTCGGGGTTCTTTATGGTGCCAACGCTTGCTGTGACACGGGTCCTTCATCCAAAAGACCCGTGATTTCCACTTCTGATGCCGGATGCTCGGCGAAGGAACAGTTATTACTTAACCTAAATATGTGACGATACTTCGTACATATAGAAATAATAAAATCATGCTGATTTATTGTTTTTCAAAGTGAAGGTTGGGGGAGTCAGAAACAACAGCGGAATAGGTAATTAAAAAAAAAAAACCATCATAATTAAAATAAATAAAAAATCTAATTCGTTATAATGATTTAGTATATCGTATTAATAAATTTAGTTATCTCGTTATAGCGAGTTAGTAATATCCACTACACTGCCTCTACTACACTACCTCCAATGTACTGTTTCTACTAAACTGTCTCTACTGCACTGTCCATACTACACTGTCTCTACGGCACTGCCTCTATTGCACTATCTCTACTACACTTCCTCTGCTACACTATCTCTACTGTACTGCCTGTATTACACTGTCTCTACTTCACTGTCTCTACTACTCTGTCTCCACTAGACTCTCTACTAATCTGTCTCTACCACACTGCCTCTACTACACTGTCTCTACTACACTGTCTCTACTACACTGTCTCTACTACACTGTCTCTACTGCTCTGTCTCTACTGCACTGCCTCTACTACACTGTCTCAACTTCACTGCCTCCCATGTACTGTCTCTACTACACTGTCTCTACTACACTGCCTCCCATGTACTGTCCATACTACACTGTCTCTACAGCACTGTCACTACTATACTGTCTCTACTGTTCTGTCTCTACTACACTGTGTCTACTGCACTATCTCTACTGCACGGTCTCTACTGCACTATCTCTACTGCACGGTTTCTACTCACTTTCTTGAGAAAGTTCTCTGCCCAAACTTCATTTCTTAAAACTGGGGGAAGGGGTGGAGCGTGGGCTCATCCTTCGCTAGTGTCCTTTCACAACTTTCAAGCTTAAATTTTCTCATTCACTACCGCTATCAGAAATGAGTTTGTCCTCCCAACATATCTTTATTTCATGCATAATATTCAGCATAATATGCTGTATCATCTGAAAAGATTTTCTGATTTTATAACATTTAAATAAAGATTAAACAATCTTTAATTGTGAATACTCCAAAATTATGTGTAGGCAATACCCCTTTCTTGGCCCCTAATTAGAGTGCAGTTTTGAATACACTAATGGGGTCACGCAGTTTTGAATTTGAATTTGAATCGTTGAAAAGTACAACACGTTTTAGCCATGACAAAATAAATAAATAAAGAAACGAAAAAAAAAAACAACAACAAAAAACAAAAAAAACAAAACAAAAACAAAAAAAAACAACAAAAAAAAACAACAAACAAACAAACAAACAACCCCCCCCCCCCAAAAAAAAGACAAACAAACAAATAAACCCCCCCCCAAAATAGACAAACAAACAAAAAAAACCCAACAAACAAACAACCCCCCCCAAAAAAAAACCCAACCGAACAAACAAACAAACAAAAAAAAAACAACAAACAAACCACCAAACAAACAAACAAAATAAAAAAAAAAAACCAAAACAACACCAATCATCCGATGTACTAAAACTCTAGAGAGTTTGTGGAACAGAATTCCAGCAGGTCATACAGTTTCCGTAAATTAAGTCGTTGGTAAATGACTATACAATATGCCTTAGACCAATCTAATTAAAATTAGATGTTATTTTAGATCCTCTCGCATACTTGCATGGTATGTTAGATCCGCTCATACATAACATATGCAAGTATGCGAGCGGATTTAACTTAACATGCGAGTATGCGAGCGGATCTAATATAACATCCAATATTAATTAGATTGTCATTTGATAAACAAAATATCAAACTTTGTTCCCCTTGTTTGATACACGTTTTCATATGCAAAATCTGATTGCAAGGTCAGTGGGAGGAATCGATATAGGTTTGAGCTTGTTTCCTTGTTTGAAATCCCTTTGTATCATTTACAATAAAACATGAATTTTAATGTTACGTGAAGGGAAGAAAGAAAAGGAAAGGAATAATAGCGAGGAAAGAGAATGTAACCTGCAAGTGTTTATTTTAATAAAATGACGGGCAGTTTTTTTTTAAAAATCGAGTTTTAATTCAATGGAATAATGTAATTGATGTTTCAGAATATTGGTTGTAATCGTTTCAAAATTTCCTTCGGGGCTAAATACAGTTTGACTTCTTTAAAAGTTATCTCGGCTTCCTTTAAACAATTTTAATCCGCAATGCGACAGGACGGATTAGTGGAATACAGTGAATGATATCGATCGCTGAGATCGATGTACCGATAATCCGATCACTCAAATGTCGCAGTGCGACACGGACAAGCAGCCTTGACCGCAATAAAATATTCAATTGTAGTCTAAATTGTGTACACAAATTTGTCTTTTTATGAAACAATTGATTTACATTTATATAAACACACAAAACAAAGACGAGTAGATTAGAATGAGAGAAGCCCTTTACCAGTGTTCCAACATAAACAGACAGCTGGGTGCTGTATTTCAATATCTGATCGAAGTTCTTAATAGTTTTCACCAAACCATTGATCTCAATATTTCTTCCTTATTGCATGTACTACAGTATATCAACACGAACTTCTAGAAATACAATAAAATTGGGAGGCGAGGGTTTCCCAATTGCACACGATGGACCATTTAGCAATTATTAGACGGGAAGTGACAAGTGTTGACCGCTGGTGGTCGCAAATTGCTGGCAAAGTAGCCATCGTCTGCTGTAATTGCTTTCAGTAGCTATTGAGCCATCAACTCTTATGATCTGCGAGGGAATCCTAACGAGCTGTATTTGTATACCCCTTAATGCTTATTATAAATGATATAACAATTTTATATTAGGTGACAGAGCCACTATGAAATACCTCCTCACAGTTAAAATAGAAAGGACTGATATAGAGCCGTTTAACCCCGAATCTAACAGGGGTTAAATATCCGACATATTCTAATGGAAGATGTCTTGGCACCTTGGAAGATCCTAAATCTTTTTTCTTTTTTGTTTTGTTAAAAGGTTAATCATCTTATCTTAGAGACTATGGATTTCCTAGCCTTAGGAATAAGACAGAACTACTATACGGCGTCACTGACGGAGCACGAAAGAAATTGAATTTGCCCGAACAATGGTACAAATATCTGCCAAGGAATCCTAGCATATGTATAACAATCGATGACGAGTACACAGTGAAACAAACAGACCACCAAGAGGGAAGGGACGTGCATAACTATGTTCAGCAAATATTTTGGGTGTCGCATTGCGGCATATCGCTATAACGACTGTCCAAGTATGAATGAGGTTACTGTACATAGTTTACTTCTGATAGACACAGTAACATTTGACTAATGACAGATTTATTGATCGAAAGATTGACCCGAAATCCTTTGCAGTTTGTCGATGTACAACGTTTTAGGTGCCTTCGTGCAGGTTACCAGTGCCACAACAAGGAAATCCTTTCTAATGCAGTTGACGGCTTGTATTGTATTGATTTGTTGTTGACAATTACCTATATTTATAACATTTTATTCAAACTATGAAATAGGCTGACTTTTACAATTGAATACCGAAACATTTCGGAAAATTTGGTTATAGATTACATCAGTCAGGTTTTAATTGTCACAACGCTAGCCATTCATTAATTATAGATTTAAATTCAACTTGATGACATGAAAGCAATGTCTTACTGATGACATGAAAGCAGTGTCTTATCATCCGAGAAATGGAAGACTTACAAACTATGTCATGGTGTGTCACGTTCTAGGAATATCTCGCAGAGCTTTTATTCTCAGCTGTCTTTCACAAATTCCTGCTATCATGGCATTCTTAGATAGGGAAAGCATGACAAAACACCCACCTCTCCTCACACCTGACACATGTTTCAAAATTCTGGGAGGCGTGTGGTTAATTGGGACACATTATTTGAAATGGGTCATATTTGGTGTAATCAAAAATATACTGGTGTATATTGTAATGCTTATTTTCTAATAATAAAGCAAAGAATTACTGATATTTTTATACAGAATGTTGTTGAATCAACTCCTCACTAAAGCGTAAAATTTATCGGTTCATTTATGACTATTTTCTTTGTAATTTTACTTGATGAAGTCAATACCGCATGTTTATAAAAAACAAATAAGTAGAATTACAATGACTTCACATCACCTTGCCATTGAAAGACGGGCGGATCCAGGAATTAAAGTTTAAGGGCGCAACTTCATGAGGCCGCCCTTAGGCCCCGAGTGGGTCCTGGGCAAAACCTTGTTGGGGGTCCAGGGGGCGAAGCCCCGGAAGCTCTATGATTTTATGTTTTTTAAGGCTTGAAATATGTCTCCTATGTAGTCATTCTTACTATTTTCTGTCGTTTTTAATGAGGGAAATTAATAAAATGACACAAATTTTTAATTTTTTGGCAACAATAAATCAAAAAGATCAACAAATCTTAAAACAATATATGTAGAGTAACAAGGAGAATTTAAACTAAATAGTCGGAGGTGGAGCTGCCATGTTATAGCGCTAACACCATCCCCCCCCCCCCCCCCCCCCCCCCCAAAAAAAAAAATTACTAATACCTCCCATTTCGACTTTAGATGATTATTATTTTTGTGACCTTTCAATTTATATAATGTTCGTTTTTATATTGCCCTTGTTTTACATGTTAAGCGCTTTAGAGTAATTATATAATTACATAAGGCGCTATATAAAAATAGTATAATAACAATAAATCAAAAGATCTTGTCATTTATATCTATGAGAGTGAAAAAAATTATAGCTTCTTTCATCATTTTTTTCTACAAAAGATACAACGATTTACCTTAATTTGAAAATATTAGGGAGGGGGGTGGGTGGACGCCGGGTTCGCCCCCTTGAGTCCGCCACTGAAAGCGGACGCCATAATAATAAAGCACACACACACACACACACACACACACACACACACACACACACACACACACACACACACACACACATATATATATATATACATATATATATATGTGTGTGTGTGTATATATATATATATATATATATATATATATATATATATATGTGTGTGTGTGTGTGTGTGTGTGTGTGTGTATATATATATATATATATATATATATATATATATATATATATATATATATAAGATTAATAAAAAAATAAAAAGATATTGGAAACTATTTTTATCTAGTGTAAAGCAGTTCAAAGAGTTGTGTAATTTGGAGGAATTATCTTTATAGTACATTTAATGTACATAATAATACTCTTATATAGCACTTTTCGTCTAGGAAATCACCAACGTTAGGTATTTTTACCTGTACTTTAATTATATACAGGTATGTCATAAGACGTACATACTGAACAATAAAGAATAGTCAAGATATCGATGTAAAGCATCAAATCGGCCCATAACGTTTTATATATTCTAAGCTAATTCCAAAGAAATACACGGAAATTATTATACTTAATAATGGGGAACAAAATTAAGAAACAATTTAATTTGAATACTCACTTAAAAAAAAGGAAAGCATTAATACTATCATTTATGGTTAGAAGAGCACTTTCAGTGTTCCAATATTTTTCCTTGTGACCTTGACCTCGATATATATGTTGTAGCACTTTAAAGTTTAAGATATTTTGAGGCGCACCTGCTGATTTTAAAGTGATTTGTTTTAAGTTCTGCTACAATTTCAATCGGAAACATCCAATACTGAAACTTAAAAATTATATTTCATATATAATAAACGAAACACGTTTCAGAAATGGCAAGACATAACCCGGATCTAAGTCAGGTGACGATGGCGATATTATTTGTTAGATTGCCTCTACTCGGATTTTAAACAAAGCAATAACTAAAATAAACATAAATAAAAATATCTGCAACTGTAGCATGTTCAGATCAAGATAACTTTTATTTTTATCAACCAATTTATTTGATCAATACTTGGAAACGCATAATGAGTTGCATCTATATTTTAAACACTGCCATTCCAGGGAGTACTTAGTATAAAACCGTCAATTCACAATATTTGTTTAATAATGAATAAAAAATGAAACGTATTCATTACAGTTATAAACACTTAAATCTATATATATATATATTTTGAAATCTTTTATTAAGAACTTTTAAACATGTTATTGATAAGGAAGTATTCTATATATAAAAAAAAAAAAAAAATATCATTTCCCCGTGCGCACTTTATAACACAACCACAAATAAATCGGCCGATCCTGCGGATGACAGCAATTTTAGTAATATACTGACATGTAATAAAACAAAATTTTGAATAAATGTGTTTGTGATTACAACCCACATACAATGTGATTTTATTTGTTCTGAACACAAACGAAAGATGAACGGGAATTCATACGAGGCGCTGGTTTAGTATCAAATATTCCGACATTCTATTTTTTGATATAACAAAATAGATTCCATTTTCTGATATAAAAAAATTTGATATCAAGAAATTATATTCTGATGTCAGAAGACACAATATTTGATATTAGAAAATGGATTTATAATATAAAAAAATCATGATATTTTCTATTTTTTGTTTAAAATAAGGCGATTTCTTGATATAAGAATTGGCTGCTTGCACTCATACAGCTTAGATGATTTCTCCACTGATCTTTTGAAATATTTATTGAATTAAGAAACTTTATTCAAGTGCACATTGCCCCGTGGGGATTCGGGTTGTTAGAATAGATTCTCAGTACCCCTTGCTTGTCGTAAGAGGCGACTAAATGGGGCGGTCCTTCGGTTGAGACCGCAAAAACAAAGGCCCTGTGTCACAGAAGGTGTGGCACGTAAAAGATTCCTCCCTGCTCAAAGGCCTAAATTTTGCAGCCCTTCACCGGCTATGGTGACGTCTCTATATGAGTGAAAAATTCTGAGCGGGACGTTAAACAATACATAATCAATCAATCAATCAATCAAGTGCACATTATGTTGATAATGGCGAAATTAGTGAGCGGCCCGTAGGTAGCTCTAAAGATTAGGAAAAGAAAATTTGAATCTACACATCCGTCCAATAAATTTTCAACGTCGGGAAAAAATCCCGTAATTCTAACGACCGTCCTTTTTGATCTCACGAAGTCCC
>JAMZEH010000069.1:2677500-2727500 GCA_024699665.1 Ostrea denselamellosa
TTTGAGATAGTTATCATGGTACTTATATATATATATATATATATATATCTGATAACTTGAGTAACTTTGACTGTATATCTGTACTGTAGAACTCTTTAACTTCTGAACAAGTGGCAGGTGAGTTCCTGAATGTGATTTGATACATTAATATATTAACAAAAATTGTGAACGTGTTCAGCCATTTATAAACAGTGATGGCCTAACTGAAGTATGTAGTGGTAATTACTTGTTAATCAATTTAATTCTTCCAATTACGTTTTTACATTTTAAAAACTTTATAACTTGTAGAGAATTAACTCCGTCCAGGTTCACTTTCAATAAGTTCCGTAATTTTGCACTTAATCATGTTTTGAATTATCCCATAATTTACATTTATAATAAAAAAAACCCACTCTAAACGAATTAATTAAATTTCGTTAATCGCCTTTACTTTTCATTTCTATGATACATTTACGTGTACTAATAGCACTGGTAGTGCTAAAATAAACTGAAAATACTTCGTGGTTTAACCTCTTGTTGCGCCTACAATCGTTGTTATTACATCTATCACAATCGTTGTTATTACATATATCACAATCGTTGTTATTACATATATCACAATTGTTTCATTACATATATCACAATCGTTGTTATTACACATATCACAATCGTTGTTATTACATATATCACAATTGTTTCATTACATATATTACAATCGTTGTTATTACATATATCACAATTGTTTCATTACATATATTACAATTGTTTTATTACATATATCACAATTGTTTTATTACATATATCACAATCGTTGCTATTACATATATCACAATTGTTTCATTACATATATCACAATTGTTTTATTACATATATTACAATTGTTTGATTACATATATCACAATTGTTTCATTACATATATTACAATTGTTTGATTACATATATCACAATCGTTGTTATTACATATATCACAATTGTTTTATTACATATATTACAATTGTTTTATTACATATATCACAATCGTTTCATTACATATATTACAATTGTTTGATTACATATATCACAATTGTTTTATTACATATATCACAATTGTTTTATTACATATATCACAATTGTTTTATTACATATATTACAATTGTTTTATTACATATATTGCGATTTTTTTATTACATATATTACATTTTTTGTCATTACGGTTAATCTTATTGCATATATTACAATTATTATAATTTCATCATTGCAATTTGTTTTATTGCAATGGTAGTTATGACATGAGATACAGTCAGGAAATAACCAGACTTTCCGGTCTTAATTGAGGCCGTTATACTGTTTTAACTTTTGTAGTGTAAATAGATACCTTTAGTTTTTGTGATGATATCCCCAGGTTTCGATTGTACATGATAACTATACAGCATGTTCATAATGCACAAGACTTTAGATGTTAAGGCTGATATCGTCCAGGTGTCAATGTCTTACGCACGTGCCACTGATCTGGCAAAATAGGTATGAGTTTTAGAATTTATGCTCACGAGAGAAATTCATCTCTTTCTCTCTCTCTCTCTCTCTCTCTCTCTCTCTATCTATAAATGAACAATTTCTGACGACAGAAATCTCAATAAACTCAAAGATTCCACCAGAAGATCCAAAACTACACCTACCTTGATGGCAGCAGGTGATTCTCAGCGAGTAGGTGAAAAATTCACCTCAAAACGTAGGGACAACAAATTATGATTCCTAGAAAATGTTATTTCAGTAAAATAACTCATATGCACTAAAAGAAGCTTCGTATATGATATTAAATATCACACAATAGGGGGGTTGCGAGAGTCCCGGCTCATCAAGTCTTTATAGGATTTAAAAAAAAATCTTCTTAAAGGAATTCCCTTGAATCAAATACAAAAATATGTAGACGAAATATTCAGATTCGAACAAAATATTCAGATTTACAAATTATTTTTAATATTTTGTTTTGTTTTTTCAAAAATAAACCTCTGCGCGCCTGAAACTTAAATCCATTCATAACATGACTTAATCTGAGTTTAAATGGACTTCAGATTAATATCATATTTTCTAATTGATTAGATTAATGTACAACGAATAAAAATAACTCTTTGTAGATAACTCATCAAGCAAAATTACTAGATTACATGGCAAGGTGTTGGATCAAACAACAACAAATAAAGGGGTTGATTTCTAACACTGAATAAGTTCATTTAAACAAATGAGTCTAGATTTCAAACGTAATGAAAAAAAATGTGATAAAAACTTGGATAAATACATGCCTAAATAAAGCTAAGTGCCACTTCGCTGCTGAAACTAGGACCAGTACTGGTATGTTCACCCAGGCATGGATCTTGTACCATATAGAAATATTCCAAAAACAGCGTACAGGAAAATATAGAAAAAAAATCAGTGTCTTTAAATTGCATGTTATAAACATACTCATATCAACTTCAGAATTCAGAGAGGCATTCAAACTGTTTGATAAAGACGGCGATGGAACCATTACAACAAAAGAACTGGGGACAGTGATGAGGTCACTGGGTCAGAATCCCACAGAAGCAGAACTTCAAGACATGGTTAATGAAGTGGACGAAGATGGTAATGATATTTTGTAATGCTGACGAACATCATTATGGCACAACAATCACAGACTACTATCTTTATTTCTGTCCAGGATGCGCATCATGAAGTAATTTTCCTTCATTAGCGTGGAAACGGGAAGAGAAAATTGAAATTCAATGTAGCTATTTATATTATGAAAAGGTGAAGATAACGAACAATGATCAATCTCATATCTCCAATAAAGAATATATAAAGTTAAAGTAGGTTAAAGACGGACCCGTGAACACACCAGAGGTGGGACCAGGTGGCTAGGAGGAGTAAGCATCCCCTGTCGAACGGTAACATCCGCTGTGAATCTTATATTTTGATCGGGTACACGGAGTAATCCGTAGCTAAAATCAGTGTGCAAAGAATGGCCTCAATTGGTATGTAATATAAGTCAGACAGTATTTTACCCAATGACAGGTTGTATTGGTAAATTAGATCTTGATAACGACCATAATATTTGCGAAATGCTGATTTTAAATTAGACTGTTGAAACCTTTGTAACATCAACTTATTTGTCAGTATTCTGCTTCGATTTAAAAACTGACCATACGCAGAATAAGCTCTTGTATATCGAATCAGTTGAGAGACATAAACACAATATGCAGGTGATAATGGAATGTTGCTACATAAGAACGGGTAGTTTGCGATGGAGAAGCTGAAAACACCCCGTTTGTCATAAAGTTGATTTGTTAGTTGTCTGTCAACATATATGTTCAATAAAATATCTAAGTATCAAATGTATGTGAAAGAGTGTGGAAAATTCACCCAGGCTCTGCAAATTTCACAGTCAATAATTATAAGACTATTGTATATTCATTTTAACGCTTTTCCTGCATTCATTTGTTTTTAGATCTCCCTCAATTCTAATTGTAACAAGCGAGACATTATTTTGTAATTCAACTTGTTTTTTTCTCTCTCTCCAAAGATATAGATTTCTGAATGAAGTATAAATGGTCATTTGTACAATGACAGAGTATAAAATTATAACAGATGAGCCAAAAATTTAAATATGATTGATTGGCTGTTTGTTTTATTTTTTGGTGTATTTTTCAATCATATTGAGACGTCACCAGCTATAGGTGAAGTACCACAAATTTAGGCCTATGCTTAGCGCTCAGGGCCGTAGCGGTGAGGGTTACTTAACGTGCCAACGCCTGCAGTGAAACGGGACTTCCGTTTTTAAGGTCATATCCGAAAGACCCGTGATTCTCACTTCTAAATGCCGAGTTTGGCGAAGGAGCAATCACTACCTATTTTTTGCTTCTTAGGTGAAAAGAAAAGGCTAAGATAACTAACAGTATTCAATCTCGTAATTCCTATAGAAAATACAAATCAGAGGGATGGGCAAACACGGACCCCTGGTCATACCAGAGGTGGGATCAGGTGCCTAAGAGGAGTAAGCATCCTCTGTCGACCGGTCATGCGTCATGGCACGAGCGACGCTCGAACTCATGACCTCCCAGTTACGTAGCGAACGCTCTAACCAATGAGCTACCGCGACCGGTCAAATATGTATTTAGCAGAAGTAGTAATTTGACGTAAGCTCAGTCTATTTTCTAAAACCATGAAGGATTTTGATAAATGCTATTTCTTGTTGAAAGGTAACGGTACAATAGACTTCGGCGAGTTCGTTCAGATGATGTCTCGGAAGGTCCAGGACGCCGATACAGAGGCGGAACTTCGGGAGGCTTTCGCAGTGTTCGACAAAGATGGTGATGGATTTATAGGGGCAACAGAACTTTTGCAAGTAATGTCACAACTGGGAGAGCTCCTTACGTTAGAGGAAGTACACGCAATGATTCGTGAAGCAGACCAAGATGGCGACGGAAGAATTAATTACAAAGGTACATGATATGGGTTGGTTGTATATTGTTTAACACCCCGCTCAAGAATCTTTCACTCATATGGACACGTCACAATTGCCGGTAAAGGGTTGCAAAATTCAGGCCTATGCTTTGCGTTTTGAGTCTTTGAGCAGGGAGGGGTCTTTATCGTGCCATACCTGCTGTAACACGGGGTCTCGGTCTCATCGGACGGATCGCGCTATTCAGACGCGTCTTATAACAAGCATGGGATACTGGGGACCTATTCTAATCCGAATTCACACGGGAATAAATGAAATGGGTATTTTATATTGAATAGTGGAAATTGCAATGACTATACGGTATTATCGCTGTGTGTTTGGAAAAAAAATGACGATTTTAGGACACCGAACATGAACACCCGGTCTAATGGAAGTGTTTGATTTTAGTAGCAGTACTTTGATTATGATTATAAAATATATTTTCCGAGATTTGTTGATCGGATGAAACTATGTTTACCACGAAGTCGGGGGTCGCTACCATTTTCAAAACACGTGAAGTAGAGAATAAAAAAAAAAATTAAAACTATGTATTCTGTACAGAGGTATCTTGTTTTATAGTAGTCTCTTCTTACGATGATTGATTAAAGCTACAAATAGAACAGTTACTGCAGTGTATTTCATCGTTAACCATGCAACAAGGAATAAGACAATTATAGGCAATTTCAAATTATAAAATAGGACTTTGCTACAGTATGAAGTTGGCATGTTATTTAAATATTGTTGTCATTTTGTTTTCCAGAATTTGAAGCAATGATGACCCAAAGATAGCAACACAAATAGCGCATTAATTGTAAATTCCTTGTTGTACAAATATTGTGTATGGAAATGGTTGGGAAGAATTCAGTTACCTGATATAGTCTGTTCCTGTGTGTTAATCAGAACCATTGATTCATTTTCCCCATTGAATACCTCTGAATGAGGAAACTTTGCATACATATTGCAGTTCATCTTCCTTGATGATGCTTATTTTAAGAGGAATCATTTCATCATCGTAAGTTATGTGTCTGATTTGTCACATAATATCAATATCATATAATTTTATCATCTTAAATATTCATTTAAAAAACCACGAAGACAAATTGATGTTTCATTCAGATCGGTGGTCAGGATTGTTGAAAACCAGTAAAAACTACTTAAAGAAGCAATCGAAAGAAAACCACTTAAATAAGCAATAGAAAGTAGAAAGAAAACCACTTAAATAAGCAATAGAAAGTAGAAAGAAAACCACTTAAATAAGCAATAGAAAGTAGAAAGAAAACCACTTTAATAAGCAATAGAAAGTAGAAAGAAAACCACCTATATTAGCAATAACAAGTAAAAATAAAGAAACGAATTAGAAAAATGTAAATCTACAGATTTCAAAAAAGTCCTACTGATGTCTACATTAATGTACTATTTGTTCTTCCGCGTTGTAAAAATACGAATGAGTGTACATTTTGGTTTCCCATCATGCACGTTTTGTGGAGTAGACATTGAAACAATAGACCATTTGCTTTTTTGATTGATAGTTTGTGATAGATCTATATGATATTACAGAATGGATTTAAGTAAGTATCTGGTAAATACCAGAATACTCTGCATGTATGTATTTCTCGTTTTAGTCATACTAACAACAAAACAATACATTCTCTCATATCAGTATCACAATAGTCCTCCAGTACACCAGTACTAACAAGAATAGTTACTGACAAAATCATACAGGATAAATACTAGTTAATAAATGACTGTACAACATTTTGTGATAAACCGTAATTTTCTATGCACATGTCTTATCTATAAACTATTGATAGATATTTTGAGATATCTCTTTATTTCTTCTTAACAACTGAAAAACAATATGACATCCATAGCATACCTTTTTTTCTCATCCTATCCCCCTTTTCTCGTTCTCTCAAAACCTTCTACAACGTACATGCACGTGCATCAAAATGTACATAATGTAATGTTATTTTGTTCTTAGTTTTGAATTACACGTTTGACATATAGGCTAATACAGTGACAGCGTAGGTCTAACTGATCTCATGTCAGGTGATGCGCTTACATGCAGTGAAAGTTTTAAAAATAAAAATCCTGATAAAAACGCATCTTTGTTGTTATAAACAAAGATAACTAGCCTCTCCATTTTACTAATCCTATATGGCTTGTAAAAATTGAATTGACTGAATAAACTTGTTACTGAATGAATTTGTTTTCTTAAATGCTATATACCTGGGTTTGATATTTTTCATATTCTATGTTCATAGTCTGGTGCATAAAATTCACCTCCGTCTTGCTTTACAAAAATTGCCACAGTCAATGTTCTTACGCAACGGAGGTGGCCAGAAGGAAGATCATGTAATAAGAAAATAATGACGAAAAATGATAAAAGCCAAAATCGATTATTTTAATATGATATTGAAGATGATGAAAACGTCAAAGAAATGCACCTTCATGACCGACGAGTTTAGCTCACTGGACTAAAATGTCAATACAGAACTGTGTCGGTTGCATTCTATGCAGCAACGGAGGCCGACCAACTGAGGGTCAGCAAAGCATCTTTCGAAGGAGGTCATTTTAGTACTTTTTTGAATCGGTGAGAAAAGAGAAAGGAATAAAATTTCAATCTAAAGGTCCATCAGTGTGTTTGTGTGGTATTCGATATAATCAATTACAACAAAAACCCGATGACATGGAACGGTTGCAAGCTTAGCTAAATACATTTGGTAGCTATTATTGAGTCGATTTCTAAACTCACACAGGACCAGACTATGTAAATACAGTCTCACGCATTAGAAAGCTCTGGACTGTGCTCTTTTTTGACTGAGGAAGTGTATCTTTGAGGAGGCACAAAGTTAGAAGGGAACATACACGTATATCACAAAAAATGGTAAGTAAATATTCAAAATACTTATTCTTAATTATGATTTGAAAATGTTTGTCCAGCGAAAAGCAATTGTATGAGGTATTTATCAAATAAACATTAAAAGAAAGCCCTTTAATTGATTTTATCAATGTATTAATCATTATTTCATGGAGAAAAATACCCACGTGAAATCCATAGAATTGAAATGCTACCACACAAGAAAACTTCGTCTGTTGGCTTTAGTTGTTACCATGGCGGCGAATTGTTTCATAAGGGGACTGCAAACAAAATAGTACCTAAAAAGTTTTAGTCACTTTGGTAACGCATCCTTTAAAATTTTGGATATATCATGACTGTCATTATTTGTAAACGTGGAAGCCATTTAAGAAAGCAGAAGATAGGATAAGATCCAAATACTGCCCACCCCTTTAAGAATTAATTATGGAAAAAATGTAATAAGTATCAGGTTTTACATATATAATATTCCAACCTCACAAGAAAATCATAGAATTAATGAAAATTCCGAATTTGAAAGACATATTGCTCAAATTTGAATATTTCGTAAAACTGCATAAGTTGCAACTTAGGAATAAAAATGGTACATATGCAAACGCATGCTCTAAAGAAAAATGTATGTAAAGTTAAAACAAAAATATGCCCTTCTTTCGCTCCAGTCCGTGCAGTCGTCAGGCTTAGACCATTACATTGGTGATCGTGGTAATATCTTTTTGATAAGACATCATCTTGAAAGAGGTTTTTACTGTGTTAACGGTTTAAGTTATTCTGAAATTTAAGTGAAAAATGGGTCCTTATCCTATATTGTCTTTTTCAATACAATACTGTACCATACTAAAATTTGAATAGCGCCCTAATTGATTTAGAAATATCTGCAGCACTTTACATACACTGCAAGAAATGCAGGTCCTTAATATAAATCGTAACGACAATTCTGTATAAAGCACGTCATTACTTCAAACAAGGCAGCGGTAAATGAACTATTCGTTTGAATAATACTTCTCTTTAATATGGAATTCTCTGTATGGGACAATGGTATATGCATTCCTACGACAGTGACGTAGAGCGTTAACAATTGTTAAGGTCTCTGTACATATTGGAAATTTTGAGTACATCCCTTGCAGCTATATTTGTTTTCTTTTCACTGTGGACCCTGTAAATAGCATATCTAAAATGTAACAAAAATTCAATTTAAATAGAAGACCTCCATGATTTCTCTATTGTGAGGCTAATGAAGACTCTATCGATCGCAATATGGATTAAGACTTAAATAATTTATCTGTAATTAAGATTTTTACAACTACTACCTACCATCATTTTCTCTCCAGATTACAATATATCGGACATTTTTCTGTGATCAATACTTAATTATAACATTTTTGTTCCATAGGCCGATGAACTGTCAGAAGAACAGATAGCAGGTTTGTTATGTTTAACAGCAGTAAAAGAAATTTATTGTCATATACTTCCGGAGTTTCAATGGACTTGGAGTCGAAGTTCCGGAAAGTTTGGGATGTTCATTGAATTTCGGTACTTGTAATATAGAAAAGAATACCCTTTTCACTGTGCATAAACTAATGACGAACTACACGAAAAGACGACGACTAAGAAAAGGGCAGTCGATCAGATGATGGCTCTCTCCTGATCACAACACGCGAATATTACCATATTCATGTACAATTTGGTAAAGTTATAAATGACAAAACATACCATGCGATTTGTTATCAAAACTTTTTTGTCCGTCGTGGTTGTAATTTTTGCATCATAGTACCAAGATAGCACAAACAGCACGTTTTCTGAAATATTTGCATACTTTTGGGCTTGATTGAATATCATTAACTTAGATTTCAGTTTTATGCAGCCACAGTTCCATAGACCTGAGCACCAAGTAAATGTAACGTGATTGTTTTGGACCATGTTAACATATTATGAAGGAAATTACTGTCAGCTGTGTATGACTGGTATAAGCTGAAGAAGAATATTCCAAAAAGGTCCAACACGCGTGTAAAAACATAGAACTCACATCACAAATCAAAACGACTCTGTAAAAAGATTTATTCTGTCCCTACTTATGAATATTCTCAAATGATGGACGTTTTGTAGCTGTAGTACCACATCTAAGACCTTGAATTACAAATATGACCTACCAGCAAATCCGTTCATAAACGAGGATGTGGAATTCCGTTTGATCCCAGAAACTCTCCTGTTCGTATTTCCCAGTTACTATTTGCCAAAGAATTAATTTTGCATTCCTTATTTGCTGAGCTAACAACCGGTGACAGTGTTATTATATGACCTGATGTAAATTTGACAGAATTGATTAGTCGTTGATTGTATAGTTTCTATATAAAACACATTGATTCGATGCAAACCGGCATAAGTTCGATATCGTTGTTTTATCTGTAAAATATACCTTCCTCTTACAACCATACCAACATTTTGGAAATTTTGGCAGAAAGCCTACGTTCATCATCATCTATCAATGATTTTTTTGCATGCAATGCTTTTTTTTATTACATCATCAACTGCAGAATTCAAGGAAGCTTTTAGTCTCTTTGATAAAGACGGAGATGGAACCATTTGCTCCAAAGAACTGGGAACTGTGATGAGGTCCCTTGGCCAGAATCCAACAGAAGCGGAACTCCAAGACATGATCAACGAAGTGGATGCCGATGGTAGGTAGAATTCAGTTTACATGTACATAAAAAGGATTTGGACACCCACTACATTCATGGTAAGATATTCTAGCAAGTCCATCTTAAGATGTACAATGAAAGAATTGTTTGAGACGGCATTCTGCATTACTCCAGATGCTGCAGTTGACTGAAACGTTTTATGATGCTCCGGAGATACAGAAATAGCTCGAGAAGTAAACAATGTTGTTACTCAGAAGTAAACCGTGGAGGGAAAAATACTGTTCTTGGTCAGTCGCCCATTGGAAGAACAGAAACAGTAGACACTGTATGTACTCAGATGCTCACGACGGCAATCGGTTGATGAAATCATGTTAATGGTGCAGAGACAATGTTATTAAAATCTCATCGATATTTGACTTGCGTCAGTATGGATAAGACTCGATCATTTGGTTAATAACACCGCCGCCGAATGGTGTATATACCCAATAATATTTATAATGATTGATTGATTGTTGTTTTCCGCCACGCTCAACAATTTTTCAGTTATCTGGTGGCGTCCAGTTTTTTATTGGTGGAGGAGAGAACCCAGATACAATGTACCCGGATATATATATATATATATAAAACACCTGGATCGGTTACACACACACACACACACACACACACACACACACACACACACACACACACATATATATATATATATATATATATATATATATATATATATATATAAAACGCCTGCATCAGTTCCAATTTAATATAGGCAGTTATGTGTTGTGATTGCGGGGAAAATTATAGTGGAAAAATTGGAGATACCCATCGATACGGAGTGAAAATCCATATAAATTGAGATTTTTTTGATAATTATCTGTTAAATTACGTTAAATGCGTTTTAAAAATGAAATCATAAAGACACAAATGTTTTCTATTTATCTCATACGTATTTAAAGTTGAAGCAATATAATGCTTTCATATATATATATATATATATATATATATATATATATATATAATTCGTGTTTTATGAAATATAAACTTCCCTTATTTAAATGTCACAATACTAGTATGCCATATAAGAGTTGAAATTTTATCAGCTCGGATGCAACTCGTGAAGCTTGAGTTCGTATTCGGGCACATCCCGTGATGGTCAGTAAATGTCAAAATATGGCCTCAGCGTCCTATGCAAACCTTTAAAGCCCTATGGTGCTGATAACATGCAACACAATACATGTATAAAACAATAAATACTTGTATTTACATTAAATTTAGAAATTGTACCTGGATAAAATATTTCACTTCCCAGAACTAGAAAACAAATAGGAATAGCATTTAAATAACCACGAACGCTCTCTTACAACTTAGATGGTCGGAATGACAGCGTAAAGTCAACATTATTGTTAAGTGTTTAGGCTCGGATCAAAAATATTAAGAGGGATCGGTAAGCGTTCCCCCTGTCACGTTTTCTTACCCTCGTTCAACTATCACATATATCTTAAGGTAGTAAACAAGTAGTTTTATATACGGATTGATGAAAAGCGATTAAAAAAGTCAGAGGCGTATTCAGAGCTTGGCCAAATTTATGATTCCACCAAAACTTGAATATTACATAAAGAATTTTCAGTAAGTAGAAGAAACATTTTTGGTTCATATTCCCTTATATACATTATGCAATACTGAGAAATAACTAAAGAATAACCGTGGATATTCTGACCAAGTAAGATAAGTGAGTAATCATTTCCTAAGTATGAATGTCATAACAAATATATATTTCGTCTGAGGTTTCCGAAAAAGTTGCGAAAGTATCTCAGAAATGAACGGTTTATTACTCTTTTCGAGACCAAAAACCAAATTAAGTCTAAAGGAACAACACTATCTCTTACAGAATTGATTAATGACACCTCAAATATTGAGTGAGTTCTATTGATTTCGTAAAAAAGAGCGTTGGTCTTGTCTTCTTTTTTTATCTGTGATTTAAATTGTCTGTCGACTGTAAGTTTGTTGTTTTGATTAACATGTGAATTAAGAAAATCGATGAACTTTGTTAGAAAAAGAACTGCGTGACAGACTCCAGGCATAGTTAGAAATACCAAGAAGGCGCCATGTTATCGTATATACAAAAACACCCATTCCTATCCCTAACCCATTTCTATCTTACGTTTTGACACCCATATTAATTGGTATATACAGTAGAAATATAATACATTATAGTAATTTATCATTAACAGGCAATGGAACAATAGATTTCCCCGAGTTTCTAACAATGATGTCACGGAAAATGAAGGACACAGATTCAGAAGAAGAATTACGAGAAGCCTTCAGAGTGTTTGACAAAGACGGAAACGGATTCATAAGTGCCGCAGAATTACGTCACGTTATGACAAATCTCGGAGAAAAGCTCACCGATGAAGAAGTTGACGAGATGATCAGAGAAGCTGACATTGACGGAGATGGACAGGTTAATTACGAAGGTATATCAAGCAATATTTATCTTTGTAATCTTTTATTGGAATATAGCATTTCAAAAGGACATATGCAGTATTTATTACTGTATTCTGAGATGATGAAATTTAAAATTAAAACTATATACAAGTTCTTTTTGGCCATACAGAGTTATAATGCATTCATCTGTTCGATAACTTCAATATGATGGTCAAGATTCAACGATAACATGACAAGAAATTCTTAATTTCTTCTGATCATGTAAATTGTACAATTTAGAATAACCGAGATTGATAACAAATTTATCTCTTAGCTAAGCAAAATTATATCATGGAGTTTTTCAAACATCAAACAATAGAACTTTATCTATAATCCTCAATGTCTTTTTTCCCGGATTCTCAAATAATCGTAACAAAATTTATACGAGGGCGAGTCAATAAGTAATCACCCTATTCCATTTCCATTTGACCGAGACGGTCACGATTTTCATGCCATGTCTCAATGCACGTTTAATACTTGAGTACAAAATTGCACTCTTATCGAGTCATTCTTTAATAAGATATTGAATGTCAAACATGGCTAGTGACACAAAGGCAGGCTTTTTATCTAAAATTAAGTACCGTCCTGTAATTCGGTACTTGTATTTAAAAGGTAGTACAAGAAATACACGGCGAGTTAGCTGATGTTTATGTCTTGTGCTCAGATTAAATTCTGGGTAAGGGTATTCAAACGCGGTAGAACGTATTTAGAAGATGAAGCCAGGTCTGGATGCGCACTGGATGCATAGTAGCTTTTCAATGGTTTTACATGATCGTTTAAGTATGCAGAAGCTAACAGCCCGTCGGGTCCCCAAATCCCTTAGCGATGAACAAATGCTAACCAGAGCATCAGTATGCAATGCCGTGTTGAAGTATATCAAGGTCAAAAGATGATTTTCATTTTCGTTTGGTGTCTGTAGATGAGACTTGGGTTCATTATTATGAGCCAGAGTTGTCAGTGGGTAGGGCTGCGGTCCCCGAGGCCAAAGAAGTTCAAGACGCAACCATCTGCTGGCAAGGTGATAGCCACAGTATTTTGGAAGCAAAAGGCGTTATTATGTTGGAAAATTTACTCAAGAGGAGGACAATAACTGGCGTGTACTATGCAAACTTGTTGAGAACCGCCATCCTTGAAAAAATCCGAGGTAAACTCTCTAAAGGTGTTTTGCTGTAACAGGACAACTCGAGAGCCCACATTTGCAAAGTTGCAATGGATGGTGTAGAGCGAAACGGGTATGAATTAATACCACATCCTGCTTATTCGCCTAATCTAGCTCTTAGCGACTTCTTCCTATTCCCAAACTTGAAAAAGGATATCCATGGACGTCATTTCCGGTCTGACGAAGAAGTCGTAACGGCAGTTGAGGAGTTTGTCAATGGATAGGACCCATGGCTTTTTCTGTTATGGGCTGATGGCACTTGAACACCGTTGGTCTAAGTGCATCACGCTAGAGGGCAATTACATTGAAAAAGAATGAAACCGGAAGTAAGTTAGGTTGATTACTTTTTGACTCGCCCTCGTATATTAGGTGAAATGTGAAGTCATATTTATCTATTACCTGGTATGTCCAGGAGTCCGTGTTTGCCCATCTCTCTGATGTGTATTTTCTATAGGAATTGCGAGATTGAATACTGTTAGTTATCTTAGCCTTTTCATTTATTATTTTAACTGGAAATATTCGTAATACTCAAATTTAAGCATTGACAGTAACTAAATAACATCACTGAATATGAATAATTTTTTATAACGCGCTGTTTATATTAACTAAATAAAACCAATTAATTTGTTCTGTTTTCTTCCAGAATTCGTTGGAATGATGACAACAAAATAGTCTTTCCCTTCTATCTCTATCTTTTGTACGACTTAATGGTATTCACTTTGAGACAGCCTGGCGGAAGAACAATCCTGGTTAAAAAGAAAGATATTGTTTACACTTATCTCATAAAATTCCGTAGTGTTTTCTTTGTCGCTCATTAAGATACATATGTGAGCAACATTCATATTGACAGACTTCACCGAAACATGCTATGTTTCATTTCTTCAAAGATCAATATCCCATGATCCCTTGTAACTTGCAAATTGAGCTTTATATAGATATGGAAAAAACAAATTCCCGCAGCGCCGACGTCTTTTCTCAAAGCCTAAGTATCACACTATAAGATAAAGATTTTCATGTTTGATGTTTTACTTGGGCTAAGAGCAAAACTTGTAGGTGTTGATATATATGTGTATGTACATGTATGTTTAGAAAGCATTGTTGACACGAACTTGACGTGGAGATTCTTATTAAATAGTCTACTAACTCTGCTTTATTTTTCCTTCAAACCCACTTAAAGATGGAGTTAGTGTACAAGCTGTTTGTGCGTGCCGTATTTCTGCATCATGGAAAGTTTATTTATCATGCTTTAATGCAACCCTTCTTTGGCTACTCTGGAATCCCAATAAATATATTAAGCGAAGAAAAACTTCAGATCCAGTGTAGATTTTATAAGATAATAAGAAGTAATCATATGCATAAACCTATGGACGATGGATTGGTGGTTTTGAGTTTTACATTCCATCGATAATTGTTTAGATGAGATCAGCTAATTTAGATGAAGTTCCACAAGTTAGACCCATGCTACGCACTAAGAGTCATATACGAAACGTTTCAGAAAAGATACCATGCAAAAAAAAAAAAAAAAAAGCATAAAAGTAAATTGAATCCAAAAGTAAGGATTCTCAATCGTTAACTTCAACTCGGAATAGAGAGGAGATGGCTACTAATATATCATGCGCAGATATGGAATTTTTCGACTGTACCGGATGTTTTGTTTACCGTTACTTAGAACAAAGATTTACATAGAACACCAGTAACTGATACACGTGCAGTTTGGTGTCGCGGTCACAGTACACTGCGTCAGCGGTTGCTCCGATCTGTTACGTAACAATCAGTATAAATGAGAATATTAATTAGTTCTGTAACGGTATACACATCAATGATTACAGAGTCGTTTGACAAATACTACAAAATCTGATAATGTGACCCAAACTCCTCTTGCAATAATACATTTTTAAAGTTAACTGATATCAAACAAATTCAATAGTTTGAAACAAACGTCATATGTTGGCCTCTTTGTTACAAAATGACAAATTTGGGTGGATCACCTCCAAATTTAAACCCCACAAAGTAGACAAAAGCATGCTGAGTGTCTCTCTGATACTGTTTTAGAAGTTAGACCAACCTCAACATGGTAAGTCATGTAATTACCATTGTAATCTAAATGTGTCTGTACGTCTCATTCGTTGTTTCAGCATATAGAGTTTGCATAGTCTCTGTAAGGAAGCTTCTTGCGTTATGATATTGCGTTTATGATATAAAACTAATATATGGAGACTACCTTATATTCCCAGAATTTTATATCATATAAACTATATATATATATATATAACACAACCGATTGAGTGTATACATGTATACACGGCTAGTTTCTATGAATTAAAAAAAATATCTTAATGAATTTTATATATTTCAAATCTGATTGATATTTGTATTTTACGATTACTTCTTTTTCTTTTTCTATACTTATTTCTATTATATATATATATATATATATCCCGGTATATAATAGCACCGAAATAGTCACGAACAACTCTTAAAAAATAGATGCCCCAAGTGAAGAAATGCACTGTCCCAAGTGAAGAACTACTTGATATAGAGCACAGAAAAATTCGCTTTATTTTGTTTGGATACCCACTTAGCTCCTGGGTTTGAACTCGCGACCTGCAGAACCAATTCGCGTAGCAGTAAGTGATCAGCGAGCTAGACTGCTCGACTATCGAAGCAAGTCAACATACTTGCTTTCGATGACGATGGAATTCTCGCCACTCTGTCACACGCTACACGGTCATGGAGAATGAAAATGGGAGACAGTTATCTACCGTAAAAGAAAGGTGAAGAAAACGAACAGTGATCAATCTCATAACTCCTATATGGAGAGTTGGGCAAACCCATACATTTGGAAGATACACGCGTATGTTAGAAAAATGTATTTAATACGAAACATTTTCATGATAACCGCGTTTGATGTAATGGTATTTCAATACAAGCACGAAATAATTCTGACTATTAGTCATTGAAAGTTTACAAACTTATCCATGCACATTGTTAGGAACTTACTTGTTTTATACTATGTGTTTTTTGGTTTTGTTTGTTTGGTTTTTTTTGTTTTGTTTTTGTTTTGTTTATGTTTATGGGTTTGTTTTTGTTTTACACATTATATATTTTCTGATGATTCTTAAGCTTCATTTCAGTAATCTATTATATCAGTTATAGGTAACAAACTTTTAGGTTTAAACATGTATGTATACTTCCCCCTTCTCATTTTCATGTTTTAGGAACCACAACTCACAGAAGAGCAGTTAGCAGGTATCTATTTCTCCGAAAACTTTACAACTAAATTTTCAAATTTCATGAAAATAAATGCCGATAGTCAAAGTTCATGCAGACAAATTCTAACGACTAAGGTAACGTGGATGATTCAAATATTCAACCACCCATCAATAGTGTTATGATAAGAAAATCACATATTCGTAGTTATACATCTGATATAACAGAATGCAGTGACTCTAAATTAATAAATAAGACAGAACGTGAAATAAATTCTAATCGGTTTGTCAACATTGAATGCTATAGACAACAGTATCATTCCTTTAGAGCACTGCATCATCATGCAACAGACGATCAACATTTTCGAAGAATGCATTTCAACAACTGGAAAATTATATTGCTAGAAATCAAACAATTTTTGAAATAATTCAAAATTCTATAGTAAATTTTATTTCAATAAATGATTCTTTTTCGTACAAATTTGCAGTAATAATGTATGTAAAATTGTAGAATTCAAGGAAGCCTTTAGTTTGTTTGACAAAGATGGCGACGGAACGATCAGTTCTAAAGAACTAGGCACTGTGATGAGATCTTTAGGTCAAAACCCCACTGAAGCCGAATTACAAGACATGGTCAACGAAGTGGACGCTGATGGTAACAGTGTATAATCACGATAAACATGTTTAGACGGAAATAAGTCTGCAAGATGATTGTATCTTGGGTAAAAACAATGGGGAATTGCCTCATGGACGATGTCGATTATACCGAAAGTATCCCTGTGCGTCCATACTTAAATATATCCTCCATGATATAACGCAAAATTTTTATTCCTCATACAAATACTTTTCAATATAATCTTATAATGACAAAATCAATGTTTTCATCAGGAATTAAGCCCAAAGGTTTTAGTAATTAATATAATGATTGTAATTGCATGAATATTAGAGTTCAAACATTTTGTGAAATATGAAATAAAGAAACTACTTTCTTTTCAGGTAATGGTACGATAGACTTTCCTGAATTCTTAACAATGATGGCAAGAACGATGAAAGACAAGGACTCGGAAGAAGAGCTACGAGAGGCTTTTAAGGTGTTTGACAAGGACGGAAGTGGTGACATCAGTGCTGCCGAGTTACGTCACGTGATGACTAGTCTCGGAGAAAAATTGACAGACGAGGAAGTTGACGAAATGATCCGAGAAGCTGATACGGACGGCAATGGAAAAGTAGATTATGAAGGTAAATTCGGGACACAGTTTATAGTAGATATTTATTTGAAGTGCAGCGTGACATAAATCTGATATGTAATTTATAATATGTTGAATTACCATTATCAATATTATGATCAAATTCTTTATTTTCTTCTTTTGCAGAATTTGTTAGAATGATGTCTTCAAAATAACAAAAGATACATACGAGGAACTTCTAACATCGTGTAAATGAAATTTATAACGATTCATTCTGTGAGGAGTCTTGTCATATTGGTACAAAAAATAATGTGGTTTTAATTGATGCTGTCTGTTTTTAAATCAGGGATTCCTTTATATCAAATATTTACAAAGAGTATTTCAATTACTCTGTAATATCATTTACAAGTAAATACAAGCATACTGGATTTTAACACATCACTGGCTAACCTAATCTTAATAATTCCAGAATGTATTGTTACCTCACTCAGCGTTTAAAGAGGGACAACCCTTTAAAGTTGAGATAGAACCATTGTCTGCATGCACGCATTATATGTTGGTATGAATTAAAGATACTTTTCATGTTATCATTGCTTTCTTTCTTTTTGTTCTATATAAGGATTACGTGTATTTAAACATGATACAATTATTGGCATTGCGATGATTTAGCTACCTAGGAATGATAGCTAAAGTATCATATTTACTGCGAAAATATCTGCTTCATACGAATAAATAATTCATAACATCGAAACCGGCTACAAGGACCCTACAAAATGATACCTCATCCGCCATCTTTGTATACAGCTAGAGAATATGATCTAGTCGAAAGTGAAAAGAAACGAGATACTTTATTTATCTTTTAACTGAATAACAATTGGAAACATCGAAATCGGCTACTAGCATGTCTGACGTTTACCACACAATAACTGAGTGATCATCCTACAATTTGCATCAATTTGGAAATTCATTTTTGGGCCGATGTTGGAAACTTCAAATGTGAAATTCACCTCGAAGGCAAGTAGAGGAAAATGCACCGTTCTATTTTGTCTGGATTTTGGATCTAAGCCAATCAGAAAGATCAGAATTATTCAATCATATAATAATGAATGTTATCTGTTCAGTGGGTCATGAATTCGTTAAGTCTAAACGACTACGTGTATTGCTTGTTTCAAGTTACGGCCAAGGTTCCAACATAGTTAACAACAGGGACGTGTAATATGTATGAAAAGGTGAAGATAACGAACAATGATCAATCTCATAACTCCTATAAGGAATACAAAATAAAGCGTTGGTCACACACGGACCCCTGGACATACCAGAGATGGGATCAGGTGCCTAGGAGGAGTAAACATTCCCTGTCAATCGGTCACACCCACCGTGAGCCCTGTACCATAATCAGGTAAACGGAATAATCCATATCAAAATCAGGTTGTAAAGAACAGCCTAACAATTGGTATGAAGCACGTCATACAACATTTGACACAATGACAAGTTGTATTGACAAACGAGGTCGTTATAACGACCTTACGAGACTTTTGAAACCCCTGTAAAATTAACTTATTAAAAACTCATCATATGCAGATCAAGCTCTTGCGTATCGAATCAGTTGAGAGACATAAACACCATATGCAGGTGATGCTGGGATATTGATACATAAATATTTTAAGTTGACGCTGAAATAATTTCATTTTTCATAAGGTTGAGTTACTGATTTGCCGATAACATCTATATTCAATGCAATATCTAAGTACGAAGCAGATGTAGACGAACCTGTGGTATTTTTTTAAATTTTGAATTCACTGGGATATATCAAATCGACATATGGATAAAATTGTTATTGCTAATAGATAAATCGATGTATCTAATTGTCGAGTTGAAAGTCACAGCAAGGGATTTTTCTTCTCAAGTAGAAGCTTAATAATTTCTGCCTCAATTTTATGACAAACGGGATGACTTTAGTTTCTCACAGTCAACTTCCCATATTTTTATAAAAATATTCTATTATCACCTGCTTAAGGTGTTTACTAGTATGTCTCTCAACTGATTTGATCATGTTTTGCATATGTTCAGTTTTTAAATCGAGGAAGACTACTGACAAAAAACTGATGTTACAGGGGTTTCAATAGTTTCGTTTAAATTCAGCCTTTTCGCAAATTTTATGGTCATCATAACGATCTAATTTACAAACGCAACCTGTCATTAGGTTGTTGTCTAACATGTTTCATATCCATTGTGAAGCTGTTCTTTACATACTGATTCTGACTACGGATTGCTCCGTTTACTTGATCAAGATATAGGGCTCGCAGCGGATGTGACGAGTCAACAGGGGATGCTTACTCCTCCTTGGCACCTGATCCCACCTCTGGTATATTCAGGGGTCCGTGTTTGCCCTACTATTAAGCTGCATTTATACACGGCTTCTCTTTTACAATGTGGTGATTGTTTTCATTGAGATTATATTAACGTTAAAGAAACAATTTTCCGCCTGTATCAATGTTTTGCTATATTGTTATAATGTAACTGATTTTACAAAATCTAATTGTTGATTTCAATTTCTAATAAATACAATGGAATTTATAACACCTGTGCAAATAGTTTCGTACATGTATATATAAGATGTTACATATATCTTGGTAGTTATGCATATCTCATCTTTTCCGCGGTAGCTCAGTGGTTAGAGCGTTCGCTTCGTAATCGGAAGGTCGTGAGTTCGAGCCCCGCTCGTGCCATGGCCGCGTCAAACCTAAGACGAAAAATAGGTAGTGATTGCTCCTTCGCCAACCGCTCGGCATTCAGAAGTGAGAATCACGGGTCTTTCGGATATGACCTTAAAAACGGAAGTCCCGTGTCACGGTAAGCGTTGACACGGTAAAGAACCATCACTGCTACGGCCTTGAGCGCCAAGCATAGGTCTAAATTTATGGTACTTCACCTATAGCTGGTGGCGTTTCAATATGAGTGAAAAATTCTCGACGGGACGTACAACAAACAAACAATCAATCAATCAAACGTATATCTCAGTTCTTATGTATATCTCGGGAGCAAACAACTTTAATAAACTTTTTTGTACTGTGTATTGAAAAGTTTTTAGAATTGTGCTTTTAATCAAAAGCTAAAATAGAATTATGATAATACAGTGAAATTCATAAAAACAGTGCAACTAGTTGTGTATATCTCAGTAATGATGTATATTTCAGTAGTTACGTATCTCAGTAGTTATGTATATTTTCAGTACTTACAAATATTTCAGTTGTTATGTATATCTCAACAGTATCTCAGTAGTTACGTATATCTCAGAAGTATCTCAGTAGTTTCATATATCTCAGAAGTATCTCAGTAGTTTCATATATCTCAGCAGTTACGTATATCTCAGCAGTATCTCAGTAGTTACGTATATCTCAGCAGTATCTCAGCAGTTATGTATATCTCAATAATATCTCAGTAGTTACGTATATCTCAGCAATATCTCAGTAGTTTCGTATATCTCAGCAGTATCTCAGTAGTTACGTATATCTCGGGAGTGAACATTTTTAATATTTATACACTCTATATTGAAAAGTTCTTAGAAGGTAGCTGACTTCATCAAGGCTATACATTTTATAACATTACGTCACAAGATGGCGATTCAAATGTTTAGTAAAATTACTTGTATCGATTGATTTGCTAGTATATCAGTGGATAACATATCGGATTTCTGACCCGCAGTTCACGAGTTCAAATGCGGCAGTGTCTTCTGTGGTATCTATTGAGATAAAGTTTTGAAAATAATGCTTTATTCTCTTCAAAATTGCATATTTTTGTTTGCTTTTTTTTTTTGGACACATGTACTTAGCATATATCATCATATTTATCTCGTGCTAATTTGGTGTTGTAAGCCACCATAACCTTATTCTAACAACGGAATAAATCGCACAAAAGAAAGATGCCGCTACTTGTTCGTGCTTTGAGTGATCTGCCCTTTGATCATTACAATGAAATGACTTTAAAAGTTTACTATCGCATCATTAGCTATTTTGTTGATTTTCTATAATGTAATACAGTATCAGAAAGTAATTTTCCTCCTTTGATATCATAAGGTCTGGTTTATGAAAATATTAAAATTTATCTGACTTAGGAGTGGGGTATTTTGAATTTACTTTTCAAATTATGTAGCTTTAAAGGCGATTGTATTTTGATTACTGATCACTGTACATGAGATCCTCTAAATAGAATTAAGAGCATTCCGTTTCTATTTTTAGACAATTGTAACGAATGTATTTCCACCGAAGAAAATTAAATGCAGAATTCTTGTGACATTATTAAATTTTGATGCCAACATTTTGGTGAAGATATATTGTCTGGGAGAAATCATTCCGTCAGTAATACGAGGATGCCGAAACCCAACCAAAGGTATCACGTTCCACACGCTAAAGTTTCTATACTTAATTAATTAGTAATGTTTAAATATCTATTTGGCATGGAGGACAATAGGCCCTGTATGGTTTATTATTGATCCTGATTTTAAAAGAGGTCAGCTCCCTAATGCTTATATTCTATCCTAACACGTCAGGCATTGTTTGCTGGTAGTCTGACCAAAATTTAAAATTCGTCGAATTAGTACATACTAAGACCCAACTATTCTCCATATGTAAACATGACTTAATGGCCGGAGCCCATCTTTAATGCAATTACTTCTGTGGATAAATCACCAAACATGGTTTGTATACATGCGTATTGTCTATTATTTTCAAAAAATCTATACTTGTGAAACGGCTCTTGTACAATCATTCACGCGACGCGTACAGTAAATACATCTTTCATTATTGATTAAATGGAATGGATTTTTTTTTTTTTCACAAGTAAAATTCATTTAACTCAACAGCTTATAGCCATTTCTTTGTACAACATATCAATGTATGTTTGTTAAGGAGAAGAAAACACTTTTAAGGTCAGGGTACACTGCATACAAAAATGCAAGCGGCAACGAGGAATACTGCTTGTCATATTATATTTATACATGTGTAAATTATCTGTCATTGTTGGGTTTTCACTCTTCTCCTGCAAATGGAAGATCCGGAAATAGCGGTAAGAGAGTTCTATAATCAAAAATAGTCTGAAAATCCTCAAGAAAAAAAATTGAAAGGCTTACTGTTTTGGTAATCCATGCAGTATCAATAGTTGTGACAATGACAATGCAATTTACTGAAGTTGTTTGAAATACTGAAAGAAATTTCTTCATTTTACAATCAAGTTGAATTAAGCAGTGTTTGTAGAGCGTCATCTGTACAATATCTATGCTGGTATTTCAATGTCCATTTCTTTTTCTATTGGGTGCCATTTAGTTTAAAGATAAAAGTTGGTAGGTGATTTTTTTGATAAATATTCAATAATTCCTTTTTATTGTAATATCCAAACGAATATCTGTCTTTAACTGCTGATGCATGGCTCTTTGCATGTTTATTAGATATAACATTTCCTTTCCTATCCATGGCAAATGTGGTCAAAAGCATTCGTCCAAATGTAAAATCCAAGGTTCTCTCTCTCTCTCTCTCTCTCATACTAACGATTTCTCTCTTACTATCTCATAATGTTCCCCTAGGGTTTCTCATTTGATACTCAAGTCATACATGAGTTACCCATGTTCGTAAAATATCAATTCAGTAATACTATACTTCTATTATTGATAATAATCAATAGAAATCCTCTAATTAATATTAGTGATGCATGATGTTTTATCTCAGGTAGGTAGTAAACAATAAGAGGGTGTGGGGGGTGGGGGGCGGGGTATGGATAAGGGTGTGTCACTGTAGATTGCTGCGTGTTGTACATGTATCAATATGCTTACAACTCTTATTCATTGACAGCTAAGTTGTGATTAGAAATATACACTAAATAACAGATACGGACTTTAAACAAAATTTATACACATAATCAAGTTTCGTCCAAAATATTTCATCTTAGAACGAGGATACAAATTATATATTCTTACATTCTTGTGTAAGCAAAAGTATGGTAAAAATATTCTTATAGATACTGATTAAAAAAACCCAGAGATATATAACATCCAAATTCTTTTTTCTTAGAACGCCGAGGATACTGAGATTTTGGAAAATCTTACCGAGGAGCAAATTGAAGGTAGTGTATTTCTCTTGTATAAAATGCATACGTGATTATGTACGTGTTTAAAGAATTCTTCTAATACAATTAAACAGATTTAACATTGTACAGTGAAGTTGGCGGACAAGGAGAAAAGACCACAATAAAATGGTCTTAATGTTTTGTAAATACATTCATGATAAGCTCACGGTGAATGTATTCACGGTAAGTGTGGATCAGCTCAACGATCAAGAGTACAATGCGTTCTCTATGATCAGTGCAGCACAGGGGGCAACAAAAGTTTGCACTTTAATTGACTTTCGTAGATTTATTTGCCGGTACAGGTAATCATGGATATCCGTGCATAACGTATACGAGATTTCTGCCCTCTAATATGAACGTTATTTCGTCGTCAACGCTTTTTTTTGTTGGGGGGGGGGGGACACACTGTCCTGTTATTCATGTTGAAAACATATAACCTAGTTGTGGAGTATCAGTTGCCTGATATTTCGTAATATGATACTTTCATCGCATCTGGATTTCTCATATTATACTTCGTGTCGATTATCAATTTGTGCAATTCATGTTACAATAAAAGTTAAAAAATAAATAAAAAAATGATAAAAAAAAAAAATGCTAAAAAGAATACGTGATGGTGATAATGTATATGTATTTGATAAGTTTAGTCATTTAAATCTATTTTGGTAATTATCCAGTGTTGTACATGTGGCGCTTGGCATAGGCTGCAAGTTAACGCGGCGTCGGGATGGAGAATCGAACCCGGGAAGCGAGCGACCTATTTCACCACTAGACTACCAGAATATTATATGTGTATAACAACAAGCAAATAAAAAAAAAAAAAGAAAGAAAAAACAATCATGTCTCACGAACCATGTTGGAACACAAAGCAATGCTAAATATATATACAAAGACAAGTCGACTACAGGCAGAATTATCACATTTCCGATAACGTAGAAAAAAGGTTTTACTGGTAATGTTTCGATTTTTTTCTCACCATGTTTTCACAACTTAGGTATATTTACATACATTGATTACCAATGTAATACAAATAAATGGAGATTTGATACTGTTCATTTGTGAGATTGTTCGTTTGTGATATTTTTCGTTTGTGAGATTGCTCGTTTGTAAGACTGGTTTTTGTTTTTGATAGATTGTTAGTTTTTGATATTGTACTTTGTGAGATTGTTCGTTTGTAGATTGTTTGTTTGCGAGATTGATTGTTTGTGAGATGTTTGTGAGATTGTTACTTTTTGAAATTGTTAGTTTGTGAGATTGTTCGTTTGTAGATTGTTTGTGAGATTGCTTGTGAGATTGTGGGTTTTTGAGATTTTTCCAAAAACAATGTACTCCTATCGTTGTGTGAATTACTTGATTATTATTTAAGAATATGAAATCGTGATAACCAGAGTTGGTTAGATCTAGTTTTCTTACGTATTTTATCTGGACAAGGAGTTATCAACACCTTGTATTGCAGTCTTGTCCAGTCTCTCATTCCCCGTGTTGTTATTGCCGTTGCTGTTGAAATTATTTAAGACATACAACCTTAAACTAATTTTCTATATCAACTTTTTTTTCCCTGTAGAATTTAAAGAGGCGTTCCGACTGTTTGACAAAGATGGATCGGGAACGATATCAAACGATGAGTTAGGAACAGTAATGAGGTCCTTGGGTCAAAACCCCTCTGACCAAGAGCTCACAGAGCTCATAGAGGAAGTCGATATTGATGGTAGGTGAAGCTCGTAAAGGATTATGGGATTTGGTAGGTGAAGTTAGTAAAGGATTATGGGATTTCTAAATTGGAGTATCGTGTCAAAGATCAGCATTTGTATCCTATATGAAATGACCTGAGAAATCGTCCTCGCTTTGATTCACACATGCGAGGTGGCAAGTTGAATTCCAAATGAGACTTTTAAAAGCTGTTTTATCCTGGGAACGCCCAGAATAAAAGTGCATAATTAGAGACTATTGAAACTCTCAAGGTGTTTTATGATACACATATATGATCCTTACCATAAGCCAACAAACAGATACATCTCAAAACTTATACATATAGCAAACGACCAAGATCTACAAAATTTACAAATCTAAGCCTCGACGACCCATTGAACATATGATAAGTATGATCTAAGCGCATTATCTCTTATTATGGATGATGTCTGTGAACTTTTGTTTAATGATTAAAGATGTCTGACGCCTGTCGCGGTTGTCTGGCATCTGGACATGCGTTTCTTCTTTGCCACTAAGAATCCACGAGATTGTATCTTTATTGAAAGCAGATGGGTAAATTTGATGTCCGTCTATGATTTAGGGACATTTCTTGTCAAAGAAGACTGAATGAATTCGACTTTTCGCAGTTTTATGGATATTTGCATGAATATTGTAGGAAATGGAGAAATCGACTTTCAGGAGTTTCTCCTGATGATGGCAAAAAAGATGAATGCCGTGGACTCCGAGCAAGAAATACGAGAGGCTTTCAAAGTGTTCGATAAAGAAGGGACTGGATCTATAAGTTCAGCTTACTTACGACATATCATGACGACGATGGGCGATAAATTATCAGACGATGAGGTCGATGAGATGATTCAGGAAGCGGACATGGATGGTGACGGAGACATTGATTATGATGGTATACTCACCTGTTACAACATCCGTGTTTGGTGAAGCATTGGACTTCCTAACTGATAAATCATTAGCGTTTTGAGATTTCATTAGACAGCGGTACTGAGTTAAACAAACTATTAGCGAATTTATGTTAAAACTGTTTGAAAAGAAGATAGATGATAGATAATTAAAATAATATAGATTTTAATTACCATTTCAATATGCAACAATAACAGAGAGATGCAACTTTATTGTAGAGTTTGTTAAAATGTTGGCTGGTGCTGGACAAGAGGAAAAAGAGGCACAAAAGCAGGCTGCACAGAATGCACAGAAAAGTGGTGCAACCGGAAGTACAACGACACCTAAACAAGAAACCAAGACGGAGACAAAACATGATCCGAAACACAGTACAACAGCCAAGAAAAAATAAATGTTGAGAAAATAATGGAAAATAGCAATGTGGAAATTGAATATGTTCAGCAGTTGTTGGTGATTGTTGAAGTTTCGAATATTTATTTTCACTACCTTGTATAAAGTGCGAATAAAACAGACTACATACATGTTGTGGATACATGTATGGATTTGAACTACTACAAATAAACTGATTTTATGCTTAATTTCAGCTGGCTACTAATTATGTATGCCAGGTGGTTAAAAGTTTGACTATGTTCATGATTTATTTTTTCACCTTGATATTTCCATCTTGTATTGATAATATCATGTTTATACAAAGACTGAGGATAAGATGCGCGGGGGGGGGGGGGGGGGGGGGGTGATGATTATGAATTATAATTATTATGTATGCATACTTATCTATACTGAATTGTGAATTTATTTAGTTTATACAGCTGTTTTTGCTTTTGATTAACATATTTCTTTAACGAGCAAAGCTGTTGGAAATGCCTTTCATAGATAAATATATTCTCTATAGGGGGTATTTAAACTTCAATGGAAAGCTCTCAACCTTTTTGTTTACTTCTGACTTATAAATTCATATATCGTTTATGGTGGTGTTTCATATTGAGACTAAGTACAGCGGGAGCGAAAAATTTCTTCTTTTAAGGCCTTTCTTCTATTCAATGAAATAAATATTTGATAGCTCTCCATATGTGAAGTGAAGTTCTCTTTCTAGACTTAAGTACTTTATAACTAAGAAATAATTTTGGTTCCCTTTTCAGTACCCGTCACCCCAAAGAGTTAAAACCCTTAATCTTACGCGTACAACTATACAATGTATGTTTATATTTCGCATGGAAGTAAATGTTATTTATATAACGAAAACTAACACTTTACACATATGCGTTAGCTCTCTCTGTTCAACAAATATTGTTAGTAATTTCAAACCAGATCTCATGCAAACAAGGCATGTGATGTAGAAGAAATAACGTAATTCATTTGACCAGCGATATAAAGGCGACATGGAGGAGGCCTGTCCTGTCAAGGTATTGTCATTACTTATATTATACCATAATTTCATGCGTAAAATGCTCACTAGAATTACCTTATAAGAATAGAAATATACATGCATGTTATTTTTAAACTTTAGTGGATTATTCTTCATACAAATGTCCTATCGATTGTTTGTCTACTAATCATTCAGTTTTTATTATATTGGGAACTAGGAACTATTTTCGGATATGTTCTTTCTCAGTGTGTAATTTCATTAGGATTTGGGTTCAAATAAGGAATTTGATAATTTTTGTGTTAGATCGGAGTATCACAAAATCGTGACAGAAATGTTAAAAAAAAATATAGTCCAACAATAATTAAAAAGATTAGTGTTAGAAAATTTACAGCTTGAAAAAAAAGTCTCAAATTTTGTATGATGAATACCGTTAGATCGAGCACAGCCAACTGTGTATGGGCGGATTCAGAAATTTTACCCACGGAAGTGGAGTCCACTCTATGCATTCTTTAGGGGGTCCAACTGAAATCATATGGACGAATATGTAGTATTTTACAACTGAAAGTGCATACAAATAGGTAAATATATTTCTTTTCTACCAAGCCCACGGATGACGGGCTCGGACGCGCCATCCCCCATAATTCCGTAGCTCAGTAAAAATCTTGAAAAATCTCTATTTAATTACAAGACGGTGATTATTCTGAAAATCATAAACCCTATGTAGCAATGGCGTATTTTGATTTCAACACAGTGCATGTACATATAAATCGGCATTCGCATAACAACTTTTTTCGTTGCTGTAAGGATATGTTGAAACCTAGATCAATGAATTGATGTCAAGTGTTTTCAAAGACAACATCTCTGTCATAATATAAAATTTCATTGTCATGTGCATGCTATCCAATAAATTTAGATCCGCCACTGCATAAGTTTTATTACGACATCGAAACTTTGACTGTGGAGTCACGCATCTTATTGTACATTAGGCCCAATGCGGCGCACTGCATTGTATAGGGGGTCACAAGACTAGGATGAAATGAATTAAGAGATATCGTAATCCGAGATCAAGTAGATGTGACTGTATGATATCCAGACTTCTGGGATTGTGACAAAAAGATTTTCTAGACGAATATGCAGTTTCAATTCGGGCTATTTAGCGCGGTTTAGTAATTAAAGCTCGCAGTAAGAGAAAACGCTTCGCGTTGCCTCGCTGTTAGTCTTGACTTTGGAAAGGGCGTATCCGATTTCGAGAATTGCAATGTGCATCAGAGGAATGCTGTCTCTTTACAGTGTCAAAGCGTAACGGAGATATGCGAATTTTACTGTCATCACAGACGACGTCAGACTACCAAGTTTTCCGAAACAAGTGATATCACAGATCACAGAATGTGTTTTAACAAAACGAATAGAATACTAGTGTGTTCTATCATGTTACATTATAGATGATTAAATCAGTTTCGTAGACATAGGCGGACATTCTAAATTAAAATATTTAGAATTAAATATTTTTTGTAGCATAGTTTTAAATCCATTCATTTATTTAATTTCACTTTAAAAACACAATTTCATTGATTCATTAGCCTTTATCAACCTCTTTTTTATCATATAAACAAAGGTGTCACATGACGTCCTAAGATTGACGTCACAATACAGCTGGCTCCTCTTGTTCATTTTTTTTTTATTGCTACGACAATATTGCTCCGCGTCATACTTAAAAAAAATTTCTTTGATATATGATTCCATATTCGTGGCTACAACTAATTTGGGACAGGGTGTTTCAGTGTAAAAATTCTATATTATTAAAATCAATTTTATCAGACTTTACTACGAAGACGTATCCTGCCAGTTTACGGTACATACTACTGTGTAACTGATTTCTCCACGTGACGTTGTAAAGTAACAAAATTCTTAATTTTCCCATACTTCACTTCATTTAAAATATATCTTTATGATATTACCGACTCATAACCATACAAATATTATATACACAGGAAAGTGCATTTTGCTTATTCTATAATTTCTCTTATAAGTAGCTATTACTATAGAAATGCACATACAAGATGGAGACGAAAACACTGAAGACAACCACAACCATTGAGGCAAAAGAGGGTTTTTGTTTTTGAAAATGATAAATCATAGTATTCATTGAACTTCATTTAATATTCTCTTAAAATATTAATTACAAGAATGCCCCAGTACCGTAGAGAATAATAAAGACAGAGATTATTCAACCCGATGAAATAATAACATAATACATTAAACTAAAGGCCCATGACAATACATAGTTGGATAAGATAACCATCATGTATGAGGTTACTTAACGTAAGCCTAAGAATTCTGAAAACAATCCATCCATTGTCGAACCATTAGTGGGTCATCTCCGAATCAGTGGTAATATCCTTGCTCATATGTTCAATATTGTCTGAATACTGTACTGAAGAAAACATGGTGGTAAGTTACGAAGGAAATTGTAATTATGTTAAAGTTCATTGAATAATATTAAAAAGAAGATATCTAACTTAACACAAGAAGTGTTTTGTCTTAGATGTTCATTGAATACTGTTAAAGTGGAGAATTCCATTAACATGTGCATGCTTTTAATTAAAACAAATATTCTAGGATGCATTGACGGACGAAGAAATCTTGGGTGAGTACATTTTTACCGTGTGTAGTGTACTCTACACCATTCAGATAGTGAGAGTCCATTACCTTGGGGAATTGTGTGAAAGCGGATTTTTATAAAAGTATCATATAATTCCATATTATCTGTTCTGAAAACCATTGGTAAATTGATTTAATACTTGCACCATTTAACATATTTTTTGAATAATCGAATAATATCCATGTGTTAAGTCTAATTATTTCATCAAACTTTGGTCTCTTCTGGCACATAGAGTTCCGTGAAGCATTCAGTCTCTTTGACAAGGATGGTTCTGGGAATATTTCTGGGGGTGAGCTTGCGTCAGTGATGAAGTCTTTGGGTCAAAATCCTACAATGGCTGAACTGGAAGAACTCATCAACGAAGTGGATCAAGACGGTAAAAAATTCTATAGTATCATGTATCGCGAGGACATCCTTATGGTAGCTACTTTGAATTTTTAGTTTTAAATGAGTCTGACGGAATGCTTTGTAACAATTGCTAAACTCCACATTTTACAAGTCTTTGCTATTTTCGAATAAAACACATGAAGGCACAATAACATAATTAATGTTATTGAAATTCTTCCTAATTATCTGGCTTCAGGCAATGGGGAAATCGACTTCAACGAATTCCTTCAGATGATGTCGAAGAAGATGAAAGAGACGGATACAGAAGATGAAATTCGTGAGGCGTTCCGAGTGTTTGATGACGACGGAAGTGGATCCATTAGCTCCAATCAGCTGTTTCTTATCCTAACCACCATGGGTGACAAGCCAAGACTGAATGAGGACGAGGCAAAAGAAGCTGTCAAAGTGGCCGATATAGACGGAGATGGAGATATTAATTACGTTGGTGAGTTATCGTGGAGTTTACCAAGATTAAGTACTCCAGTATGATACTTAGACGCTAGGGTATTGTCATTACAGTATATTCTATATTTACTTCAAAACTTACGCGTAAAAATATCTACAAAAATGTATCACAAAAGGCATTTGGGATATCATTTAAATTATATAGGGCTTTCAGAGTGCTTTACAAATAAAACTTAAGCCTTAATGTTTTATTCGCTATTTGAACTCGATTCTTTGCAGAGTTTATCAAAGTGATGACTGGGTAGCTTGTTTGGAAACCATACAAAACAGTGGTAAACACGGACGTATTCCGGATTACGACGCTGTCTCCATTTTTCTTTATTTCCTTATAATCCCACAAATGTAATTGTGCATTTTTGCAGTAATGGTTACTACAGCATCTTAATTAACACATAATTTTACGAAGGACAGAAAAACAATTTGTTGTAGTAATTAGTGAATTACTTTAAACTTTTTAATTGTTAAACCGCAGAGCTCTAATAAACCTTTTCCTGCACTCACTTTTGTTCTTTGCATACTAAGCTGAAGCTGAAACTTTTATATTATGTTAACATGCAGTGAACTGATATAAAATTGACTCCCACTTCTTTATGAATTTCAATAGAACTGATATATTTCCTGTTTTTATGATCGATTTATATCATGGAAATTCCCTCCCTTATAGATATTACTATGACTATTGTTTTTTTGAGTTATGAACTGTGGCTAGTTATAATGAATGTTCTTTTTTTTTATTTATTTTATTATGATTATTATTATAGCGGGCACCTGTTCAATTCAAGAAGTGCATGTAAACTTGTTTCGTATCTCTATAGCATATGAATGTGTTGTTAATGATTAGAAATAAAACGTTGTTCACTTTAGTACTGTACAGAGTTTTTATTTCATCATCCTGTCCTCGTATTCACGTTACATAAGATATTCATTATCCTGTCCTCGTATTCACGTTACATAAGATATTCATTATCCTGTCCTCGTATTCACGTTACATAAGATATTCATTATCCTGTCCTCGTATTCACGTTACATAAGATATTCATTATCCTGTCCTCGTATTCACGTTACATAAGATCTTCATCATCCTGTCTTCGTATTCACGTTACATAAGATATTCATCTTTCTGTCTTCGTATTCACGTTACATAAGGTATTCATCTTTCTGTCTTCGTATTCACGTTACATAAGGTATTCATCATTCTGTCTTCGTATTCACGTTACATAAGATATTCATCATCCTGTCCTCGTATTCACGTTACATAAGATATTATATTTGGGTGTTTTAAAGCTTATTTGTGTTGCTTCGAAAATTGCACCTGCAGAACATGGACTCAATTTGTTTGGCGCCGGTCTGTGCATCAACCTAATAACTCACATTGCAGGGGAAGTTCGTGTCTCTGGGGATGCTCGAGTATAATCTGTTTTCATGGATCGTGGGTTCCTTTATTTTGTAGAAATCAGAAGTTTCATATTTTCTGTTGAGATATTATGGATTTTGCAACAAGATTCATTCAGTGTATTTCATGCAATAAGTTTTGAGTAATGGTAGAAAGAGCTAGATTGAAAACGTGTCATATATGGCTTGTATATTTCTTGAAAAATAAATTACCGTTTCCTTTGTACCTGTTTCTAATCTACGTTACGTTACTTGGTCATTTCTTGTATGGGTCATTTTGATTCCCTAGCAGTACTAATTCCCGAAACCTATGATGGATAGCAATTTTCCGAAATATTCTTGTGCTTTTGCAACTTTGTCAGAAGTGCTGACAACGTTATATAATGGCGATTTTTAAACATGACGTTTAACGACCAAACCGGTTCTAATATACGCTATTTTGAAGATCGGTTGCAAAGAAAACTTAAGCGATATGGGAAAAAAAAAAGAAATATAGCTGAAGAAAGTTTGAAGTCTGTAGATATATTTTGTAGTAAAATTGAATTATTTTTAGGTATGGGCCATTTTTGGCACTTTTTAAACCAAGCTCTTTCTGCCAAATTTTCTTATACCGTGACATTATGAATCGTGCATGGCCATGCTTCATACTGTGCATGTAAGAGTGATTCGGACGTCTGTTACACTTGTATCTCATCGACGTTTTTTTTTTTCTTTTCTTTTTTTCTAAATAACAATTACATATCTGGACCCAGTTACACGATAAGTTAACTATAATTAACAGACAAACTGTCATTAGCTGTTACATTTATATAGTGTTAACTAGACGCTTACAGTCCGTTACTCTTTATTAACTTGCGTGCAATTGAGCCCTGATCTTGTCCACGTCAACACTATACGTGTAGTCTTTTGTCTACTTAATTCACTATAGCTCAAGTTGATGGTAATTACAAAATAATACACCAAGCGCGGATCTAGAGGGGGTCAGGGGGTTGAGGCCCAACCCGGGTTTGACCCCCCCCCCCCTCCCCCTCTGAAATTTCCAACTGACAGAAAATATAGTCATCTTTCACCCTGTCATAGCGTTTAATATTGCTTTATCAACTCTCTCGATCGACTTTTTTCGCTCTCTGGGGACGATTTCAAAATTCATGGTGATAATATAACATGAACATTGCCGTACCGCTTACCCTGGTACCAGGTCCCAGATCCCCGGACTTTTGTATCTCCCCGATGAAAAAAGCTGGATCCGCGCCTGATACATTATTGCTCAAGTTGATGGCAATTACTAAATTGTAATATTAAACAGAAGATCTGTAATTCCTACCAGTACTTCTGTAAAACATCTGCGGTTCTGTAAAATTTAAAAATTATTCTTAAATTTTGTCTAATTTTCGAACAACGCTCTCTTCAATGAAAATAGTTACATGCACTAGAAGCGTTGTTGAAAAATTTGTGGATATGAAAAAATTAGACATGCTGAAGAAAACGTGTAGCCTATCATGTCATGTTCATCGCCGTTTGTGTTAATACTTATCGTATTGATTAGATACTGCAATGTAGGTAAGAAAATCAGGGATAAATTGCATATATCCTCAAACCGTTGTGTATATATTTGTTTTTTCCTGAGGTTTTCAAAATTTATTTGTCAAGTACAATGACACAACAAAAGAGGACACGCAAACATCACACCCATTTCTGGGGTTGTTTAAGAAAGCTCAGCATCTCGGATTAAGAGGTCAATCGGTATTAAAGCGTAGTCACGATGAAGCAATCTTGAAAGCATAAATTCATTCAGCGATCGATTGTTTGGAAAAGTGCCAAGAAACCAGAACGTCAATGAAATAAACGAGCATTACACAATGTACTAAAAGGGAAATTACGTTTACCCCCCAGGTTTCTGCGTTTATATCCAGAATTTGTGAATCATCTCCCTAAGAGATGCCAATAAATAAATAAAACAAATGAAAAAAAAATGAATAAAATACAGTGTCAAACAGAGGAAATTCGTGGAGTTTCTAATTTTCTCTCAGTACATTCACGACAAGCATAATTTGTCCATTAAGTAGATGGAAAGAAAACAATCAACATTACAATCATTTTTATAACTTACTGACTAAAAAAATGCTATGTCTTCCGATGGAGATCAGAACATAAACTGACATATCACAACCCAAACATTACTCCCTATACACTATTTCAGATACATGAAATAATCTTTTTCGTTATTTTTTAAAAACCATTATTAAACTAAACATAGATAGATAGATGGATAGACAGAGAGAGAGAAAAGAAAAGATTTCTTTTTCAAGAACTATGGCAGTGTATATACATCTGCTGCATTACCTATGACGTAAGTCAGCATCTCCTCGAAAACTAGGTCTCTATTTCCTCTTGGTTTTGCCCCCAACAGTCTCCCTCATTTTAGATAAGAGCTTTTAAATGTATGATTTTCTTACTGAATGCCCACTGAATCTTGTTATTCTTAGTTACAAAAAGTTTGGGACTTGATGTTGCATGAACGGATACTGGGCCGAAATTCGCTTCCGTTTCAACATCCACTGTAATAAAATTTCTGATTTCTAATCTGTCAAAATTATGTATTAGTTGTTAAAAAGTTCTTCTGTCACAATGATATTGACCCAGCAGTCACAGAGCATCGTTTTCAATTTCCAAATCATTTGTACCATTCAGTACGAAATCAACCAATATACCTTACTTTTCATGTGAAAATATCTTACTTTGCCTTTGCATGAAAAGATGAAGATAACAAACATAAATCTTATAAGGTATACAAAATAAAGAGTTGGGTAAACACGAACCCCTGGACATATCAGAGGTGGGATCAGGTGCCTAGGAGGAGTTAGTATCCCCATTTAAAGGTAAAGGAAAATGAACGCTGTAAAAAGTTCTAGGTATTTTTTTTCTATAACAGTTGAACGTGTCTGATCAGACAGAAAACGATCCAGCTAACAAATAAACGAAACAGGTAAATATATGTTTTGAATTGATAATTGTCGACTAATAGAATTCCGACTTTTTAAATAGAATAAAAAGACAGGTAAAACAGAATTTCTGAACAGAATCGCATCCTTCAAACTTCACAATAAAAATTTAAACTTGTACGCCCGATGCATTGATAGTGAATGGCCGGTGAATTTAAAGGCCAGTGATTTTGAGCTATTGACACATTAACAAATACTACGCTTTTGTTTGGAAACATACATAGAAACGGATATTTGGACTAAGTTGGATGTGGAAAAATAGAACTCGTAAGTCAGAGTGCTTTTTTATCGATCTTAATTTAGTGCTGCCTTTAATGAATAATAGTCTTTACTTTATTGTTCAAAAGGCAATTTGATAATCTATTTTCATGACTTTAAATGGTTGTACTTAGCGATGTAAAACCTAACCCGATTGTTAGAGATAAACATTCCCTATAATCCCTGGTTTGCGACCAAGTTCAGTCAACCAAAACATTGATCTGTTTTCATTCCGGTTCGAGGTTCTTTGAAACTGAATTCGCCCTTCATCATCCTTCTCTTTACAGAGCTGCTATATGACACACAGTATTAGTTGATGGTCACGGCTTTCTGAGTTTTGTGGAAAACAAAATGTCGTCATCGGTAAGTTTATTCTCCATGTTTTCATGTTTTCTATGGCATTATATAAACACATTGCAATCCGTAAAAAAACCAAAACAAAACATCGATACTGTGTTTATTTGATGCAAGAAATGTGTTATGATATCAATTTCCATCGATAACTTATGTCTTTATAGAATCCAAATCCATTTGGGGAGCAGGTACTCTATTTCAGAGCACAGAGATTGTTTTCACTTAGCTTTCTTTATATACATACAACGTGTAATTATTTTCTTTCTCTTTGCTTTCCTTATTCTAGATGTGTTTATTTCAGGAAGTTGTTCATGCACTTTACGTATTTCATATATTTGTTTGTATAAATAAAAACATCGCAACACTAACTCTTTTTTTTCCTTGGTAGCATTAGAATGCCATCATACCATAAGACGAATAACAGTTTTTATGCTTTTAATAGCATCACTCGATCATGAATTTTAAGCGAGCTTAAAATGATTTATATCGATCGTTTAGATCTAATGTAACTTCCTTTTACACGAATGGCTGTCTCCAGGCTTACCCAACCCCCCTTCCCAAGTCCGGATTTTAACCCCATTAAGCACGTTTTTGGATATCCTTGGTCTCCCGAGTTCCGTCCAAGGATATCGCTAATTCAGACATTAGATGTCCGTCATTCGTGTGAACGGAGGTTACTAACACACGAGAAATGGGGGGGGGGGGGGACTATTTACAACACGTCAACATTATACATGAACATTATTTCATTCATTAGACACATTTGTAGCAACAGACAGTGACATGATTATTTACTGTAGATTTTCCACAAAATGCCAGGAACGATCAGGAAAAAGAGGCTAGATAGAGGCCTTGAATCTCTGTAAGGACGAAAAATCAGTCCCAACTCATTCTTATGTACAATGTGGTTGGGGGGGGGGGGGTGAGGGTGATGGTGGTCCCGTCTTTATTAGCTTCAAACTTTATTACATTTCACAATTCGATATGAGAAATTCACAGGCCACGTAAGCACCAATATCATAGAGAAAACATGTGTGTAAAAACACCAAAAACATCTAGCGTGATACTACAAAGTAAGATAATGCAGTATAAATATCTTCTTTTGGTGAACATCGTAATTCAGTGAAACCATCTAGTTCGCCACCTCTCTGAGGCCTTCCTGGCCGCCTTGGAGAACCAGCGCCAATAATGTCACCCCCCCCCCCCCTTCTAACCCGGATCTCTATTGCTCTGATGTAGGTGTCATTTAGTTATGTAACATATCTAGAGATCAAGTGATGCATACAGATAATGTAAAACATAAAACCTGATATTCATCTTGCAGTGTGATCACCATACTTAAACCAAGAGAAAAAGAAATGCTGATGTTGCGGTATATTTTCATGTGTATATATTCAAGTATAATATATAATTTTGATTTCATTAAAGATATACATGTAGATTTAGAATTCACGATTATGTTTATAGTTGTTTTTTGTTTGTTTTTTGGTAATAAAAATGCACCTTAAACCCTCTCTACAATGCCTCTTGCTTTCCATACATTGTTAATGTTTATCTTTACGTGTACGTGCTTTCTTAATTGTGAAAATCCCATATGATAGTGCTCATTTCTAAATACTTTACTTATACAGAATATTCATTAACACACACACACAAACACACACAGACAGACACACACACCACACACAGACAGACACCACACACACACGATCGCAGTAGCTCAGTGGTTAGAGCGTTCGCTTCGTAACCGCGAGGTCGTGAGTTTGAGCTCCGCTCGTGCCAAGGCCGCGTCAAACCTAAGACGTAAACATAGGTAGTGATTGCTCCTTCGCAAAATGCTCGGCATTTAAAAGTGAGAATTTCGGTCTTTCGGATATGACCTTAAAAACGGAGGTCCCGTGTCGCATCAGGCGTTGGCACGTTCAAGAATCCTCACTGTTACGGCCCTGAGCGCTAAGCATAGGTCTAAATTTGTGGTACTTCACCCGCAGCTGGGGAAGTCTCAATATGAGTGAAAAATTCTCAATTGGAGTAAAACAAACAAACAATTAATTAACACACACACACACACACACACACACACACACAGAGAGAGAGAGAGAGAGAGAGAGAGAGAGAGAGAGAGAGAGAGAGAGAGAGAACAAGGAAGAATTAAAGCTACCTTTGATTTGTACTTCTTTAAAAACAACCTGTATTCGGTATCTTTGCGCCAGTATTTGTTAATCACAGTAAATGTAAATCGCAATTCTACATAAAGATGAGGTTTTCCACGGATATGCAATCGCAAAAAAGATTTCTTTTAATACGATTTCTTCCTTGAAAAAAAATAAAATGTTCACGGAAAAGTGCATTAAGTGATTTTAAAGTAAACCCCAAAGTAAAATTAGTATACGAAAGTGCCACTTTTGATGCCTATCTGAAGACATTTTGTGTACAATAAAATTAATTTTTGTCAAGAACTTTGCCCTTTGAAAGGACACCACTCAGGTTTTATATACATTCAATTTATTTAAGAGTATGTAATAGGACATGCATATAAAGATAACGTACAAGGCTCTTTTGAATAATAAATTGTCAACTCTCATCATCAGCTTCCTTGAGACTAGACCGTGAGTTGATTGGTGAGAGTATTTATCCTCTTATTTTTACACCACTAAAGAACATTCACATTCAACATCGATCGTTGGTTAATCTTATCGAAACAACATATATAAAATATTTGACACAAAGTTTGATTGCTTACTATGCACAGTTGACATGGTTTGTTTTTTGTTTGTTTGCAGTTGTTATGCACATAGTAAATTATTTACGCTTCATTATACGAAATTGGGGGGGGGGGAACCAAAAACACCCCCCCCCCAAAAAAAAACTAAAAAACAAAAAAAAACAACAACAACCCCCCCCCCAACCACCCCCCCCCCCCAAAAAAAACCTTGAAATAAAAAATTAATGGTTCACTGCTGTTAAATTAAGTGATGATCGACTATATTTACTTATAGACAAACTCTTTCAAAAATCGATCCATGATACATTGACAACACGTATATAGCAGTGTTCATTTCATGAAGTATCTGATTAAATGGCTTACATATTCCATCAATAATGGCGTTCTCGCTTGTTCTTAACAAGAAATATTGACCGCTTTTGACAAGCCTTTATATCATATTATTTGCATTGTTTTTGTATAATTTTTTTCTTGTTCCACTGCTCCAGTGTTCATTTATTTCAGTGTGTGCACATACGTAACATTTGCATTTAAAACAAACGTTACTCTGTAATCACAGTGTCTTATCCATGAAACGAGTTTTATGTCTTTTAAAAGAAAAAAAAATATCGATCTCACCTTCATTTCAAACCATGTGGCAAATCATTAATACATATCTTACATTTGCAGACTTACCATTTGAAAGATGATATGGCAGCAGGTAAACGATGAGTTTTGTTAGAAAATTAATGTGAAAAATTTAACAGATGACATTTTTATGTTCTTTATTATGAGATATCCTTTTTCGCTTACCTATCCTCACTTTGATTGGTGTACAGATTTCTCCGAGGCCTTTGAAATGTACGCCAAGGGACGTGGATATATACACCAAGATATCTTGCAAGAATTACTGGAGCTCGTAGAACAACCAATGCCCGAGGATGAAATAAAGGACATCATAGAAACCATGTGTAAAGGTACAATGTCCATAAAACCACCATTACTATCCAGACAAATTCATAATTCTGATCAGATCAATTAGCTGCTCTAATTACTAACATCATGTCAATGTGTTACCACTCATAATATTACACCGAAAGACGTAGACATATTTCTCTATGGAGTATGTTTTACGACATAACATAATTATGTTATTTTTTTTTCCCTATTGATGATGATAATAGCGACGATAATGATGGTAACATTGACAATAATAAAACCAACCCTGGCCGTCTGTCACAGTCACTAACCATACATGTAATGTTGTTGAATTGACGAATCGTTAAAAACACTGGTATGTGTGTAAATTCCTTTCAGTATATACAAAGCTTGTTTGTCATATTCAAGGTCAATTTGGATATAATATATTCCTCGGGTTATAACTCAAGGAGGACACAATGTAACCAGAATGTCTTTAAACGATGTAGGAAGTTGCCATTTTGCATTGTTCAATTTTTTTTTACTCATCTTCTACCAGGTTGTTCAGAACTATGTAAGGTTTTAGGAATATATAGTTTCAGATATACTAAGTTTACTATGCGTGTGTACATATCATAAATCTTACTTAAATCCATAAGCTTAGCAACACTGAACAATTTACTAACAAATTCGTGTCCAGAATCCAAGGGGTGTGGATGTAAATATCCAAATACCCTACAATGTGATATCTTTGTATCACGCACGTTAGGCTGTTGAATTACATGAATAATCAGTTGATCAATTTGGTTTCTCTTGTTGATTTCTTAGGTAGTGAAAGACTAGGTTTAGAAAGCTTCCTACAAATTATGACACACAAAATGCGATCTAGTGATCCAATTGAACAACTCAGAGATGCCTTCAAAGAGATTGATGCTGACGGGAGCGGATCTATTGACCGATCTGAACTAAAGGAGATGATGATGTCGATGATGTCCAACGACTACACCGAAGAAGAGATTGATGTGATGATCGATAAAGCAGATTTGGACGGCGATGGAGAGATTGACTTTGAAGGTCAGTGTTACATCATGCTCTGAGTATTGATAAAGCACTCACCATTTTGAAGAGGATTGTTTTGCTGTTGGCAATTTTTTTTGTGACATTGGCAGTTGTTTTGGGAAATAATCATCTTCTTTTTCAATACCGCGAACAAGAATGAATTTTACTTTTCTCTCGATGAATTTAAAATATGTACGAGATATAAGAAAAGCGATTTCAAAAATAATTAGGCATGCGAAGCATTTTTCTTTCATTGAGAATTTCAAACCAAATCTGACATAGTTTATTGTATAAAATACTACTGCAAGCGAAATACGACAGAATCTGGCGGATTTCCGCTGTAATGGAAAATTCCTGCAGATACAAACATTATAAATGTACATTGTTGTAGAATATTTCATCGCTCATATATTTCGCTCGTGACCGTGCGTGCATTCTTCTTTTATAGTTTATTTAAAACAATAAATATCTATTGAGCAGTTGATTAGGAAATGGATAACTGTGTTATTCTAAAATAGAAATGCAGACCTTGCAAAAAAAGAAAAAAACAATAACAAAACAAACCAACACAAACAGCAACAACATCAAAGCAAGAAAAAATGCAACAATAACAACAACAACAAAAACCAAGGGTCAGGATGACCGATTTAATTGTGACCTTGATTATCCAATCCGGTTATGCTATTCATTGCATACAATATGTAACAAAAACTTATTAGTTCGTCATTTTTGTCTTTTCAGAATTTGTGGCCATGATGAATGACGCTAACCCATAACTCAAACATTTCATCTTCTTTCATACACCCCTTTGTGATGTCAAAGGAAGAACGGACTTTCAAGAAATGAAGAACTGTGATACCTGATATATTTCGTTTTATGAATGTGTTGTACATGTGAATAAATGATTCCTTCCGCTCTTCATTTTCTCTTGTACGATTAAATTTTTCTGTAGTTACATATCCCCCTCACGCTTTCAATAGCAAACACTTACAGCCGGAAAAAACAATCCCTTAGGAACTGCAGCCATTGGAGGTGCAGTTTGTACAAAATGGTCCCAAGGTTGTTATGTTGTGTTTATGAGAGCCTGCTAGGAAAGCAGTAGACACATTCCATCTCAGACCCTCTGTTGCCCACCTAACGCTTTCGACGGATATCATGTCGAGCATATAGTAGCATAGATAGCCCGGATTTCTAGCGTTTTAGTGGCTATTTGTCACTCCCTGAGCTGGAGTGTATGGCCTATTGTCATATCAATACATCATTTTTCACAAACAAAAAGACACATACTAAGACCATAATGTCCGTGTTTGACAAATATGTCGAATGAAATAAATCTGTGTTTACTTTACCAGTGGGATATTGAACTTTCCCCCATATTATATTCAGTTGAAGTCCTGACGATTTGTCGCCCAAAATCATTACGAAAACCACCCGTTGCCTTAGATGGGTCAAATGTTATCCTAAATTTAAAATGCAGTGTTTTTTGGCACTTGATGTATTGATTTTCAATTGATGAGTCCGTTGCAAACTTTGATTGTCCACAGATTGCATGCTCTTGATTTAAATGTATAGGTTTCGCATTAAATGGACTGAACGAACTACCTAATAAGTCCAAAATTAATTTAGTGCTGAATGAGGGTTGTAACCAAAGATATTATCTCTGGATCCTTGCATGTGATTTTAACGAATTGGATTAAAGAATTATGGCTGTAAGTACCCAGCATGTTATGTTTTATTTTTTTAAAAGTAATTTTATGACGAGAACTTGTGGAATTGTGTTTACGATGGCCATATTCTATTTTCATATACGTTTAACGCATAAATGAGGTTACTAAATAAAAAAAAATATATATCTGTGTATGTACATATACACAAACTCCATTACGTGGGCAATGCAGGGCTCCTTGGTGGGGTGTTTAATATCACAATTGGCGTCGACACCTCAGGAAACTCTCATATATGACGTCACAATCATCTTAGGATTAAGAAATGTTTTATTAAGTGGATTCATTCTATAAATAACGTTTATACATCACCGTCTCTGCCAATTATTGCTTATTCTACTTATACACATTCTGTGGAACTATACTATGTACTACATAATTCTTTCACTCTTTGTCTTAATGTTAAAAGATCTGCTGGTATTTTTTATTCAGTTGATTATTCATGATATTGGAGTTTCCATTGTTTTGTATTTCGCAAACATGAAGCTTATGCTTGTCAGACAAATATTTTATTTCTGCGATGTGACAGTTTAACCTGAATGATATATTAGTGTAAATGTGATTTATCAAATTAAATGGCTACATGCATGCGCACATCAAATATAAGTAAGTCTGTACTTTTGACAGGACTTGGTAGCTGAGCTGTCTGAGGAACAGATATTAGGTAAGTATACATTCTGTGAACTACCTTTCAGTTCATGGGAAATAAGAAACCATATTCAAGCTATAAGTTAACACTTTTCATCACCTTCAGAATTTAAGGAAGCTTTCAGTCTTTTTGACAAGGATGGTGACGAGACCATTACGACTAAAGAACTGGGAACGGTCATGAGATCGCTCGGTCAGAATCCAACGGAAGCGGAACTGCAGGAGATGATCCAGGAAGTAGACGTAGATGGTAAGAATGAGGCTTTGTGAAAATCAGCGAGAGGAATGTATTGCACAACTATACATCTTGTGAATCAATAATATATTATTTTCATGTTCAGTGACTGTTTTCACGGAAAATAAGGGAGGGCTTAGCCTAGAAATTTTTCTGGTATCGGCAATGTTTTAATGAATCTGGAACTATATACTCATATGATGTTAAGGAAGTAAATATTGATTGTAACATCAGGTGAAAGTCATATTACTGTTGTAAAAATACTTGGTAACCATGTAAAATTCGGGGGGCGAAATAAATAAATAGATGGTGTCTACTGACCCTTTAGGTGTCATCTATTGTTACAGGCCGTGCCTGGTGTATTTGTATGTATAGTTTTTAGTTACATAGATGAATTACAATTTGAAAGAAATTAAACATGGTGTCTGTTTGAAAAAACACTGTCATATGCGTCTTTAATTTCTGATAAACAAAGCCGTAAGCGCGGATTTGGCAGGCTTCACCGGCAATAGAGGCGTTGTGACTTCTCCATTTGAGCGAAAACAATATACTAGAGAGAGAGAGAGAGAGAGAGAGAGAGAGAGAGAGAGAGAGAGAGAGAGCACGCTCGTGTGTGTGTGTGTGTGTGTGTGTGTGAAACGATTTTTTACTCCACCAAAAATATTTTCAGGTAACGGAACGATAGATTTCGATGAATTTCTACAAATGATGGCGAAGAAAATGAAAGACACAGATTCAGAGGAAGAACTAAAGTCAGCCTTCAAAGTGTTTGACAGAGACAATGTAGGGTTTATCAATGGGCAAAACTTACGCAACGTAATGACAAATCTAGGAGAGAAACTTACTGATGAAGAAGTAGAGGAGATGATTCGAGAGGCGGATCAAGACGGGGATGGCTTGATAAATTATCAAGGCAAGGGCATGTGCATAAGGCTGTAAGAGAGAATTTCCAGACTGCAGTTTGGAATTTTTTTTTTTTTTGATGACAAACATGACAATAATGTACATAATCATTGATGCCCTCGCAAGAGACGCGCGTGATTTGGAACACTCTAGTTTGATTTTCAACTCATTGAGGTATAATGTTTGTATTTGCTTTATATTTCAGAGTTTGTGGCGATGATGACAGGAAAGAGATAACTGGTTGCAGCTCTATCACATCTCCAATATTTATTCATACTGAAGACATAATAACAATTGTTAATTGCCGTGTACAGACCAGAGAGTATGCTTTAATGTGTTTCATTGACAACTTTGTGTTAATTACGATATATTTACATTTCCATTGTTAAGCCTTTGATAGCTTTACAAATTGTAATGAAAGCCTTTCCTTGTGAACACACTAAAGCGGTAAACAACGCGTGTATGAATCTTGATAAATATAGTACGTCTATTCTAACAGCTGGGAATTCCGACAGAAATAAATGTAGAATGTAAATATAAGAAATGAATTTAATTTTTAAGATAATTAGGATATGAACTGCAATGTTCCACGTTAATACGCTTCACGAAAGACGCAACAGTTTGAAACGCTGCAGTTCATACTCTCATGTACATATATTTAAAAAAACGAAATTTATTTCTTAAATAATCTTTCTATGATATGGTCAACTAAGGATGCTCTTAATCCCACCTAAAGACTTTAAAATATCTAGTGATTGTTCCTTGTCGAAAGACAGAAAATTGGAATTTTGAATCTATTTCTCGGTGGACGCTGGTACAATAAAGATGTCTTGATAAATTACGTCAAATGAATGTTCTCAGTGCTTATAAAGATGTCTGCAGGTGCTTGTCGTAATTGGATAATTTAAACACATCCGTACTATACCCAGTTGTCCCTTCTCCAGTAGAAAACTTTACTATTTTAAATGGTATCACTTAAAAGTGTCATCTGGTATCAATAAAAATGTCAAAAGTTGCTTTATCGTAATTTCTTAATCTTTAGTAGGTGTGTGTGTGTGTGTGTGTGTGTGTGTGTGTGTGTGTGAGAGAGAGAGAGAATTTTCAGTTCCTGTTCATATCTGCATTCTTAAGTGTCCGTTTTGTGCTATTAATGCATACATAAAATAAAGTCATGGTGTTATATTCTAGCGTATCGCAAATTTATCGGGATTGAGCGGTAGACCTGCGCATATATATTTTTCTTAAGACAAGGAAGGAAATTCAACCTTAAAGGATCATGGACACGATTTGAGCAAACAATTTTGAAATTCTATTTTCTAAATTTTATTGTTTACAATGAATAACTAAGGTATTTCTAATGATCAACCAAAATTTGAATATCAGTTGTTGAGTTAAAAGTGAGATACAGCACTCACAATTATTCGTTATGTAAACAAGGCTCATGTCACGTTTTTGTTCACATATAGATTGCTTAACATAAAATACCATGTTTAAAACAAAATGAGATGTGACAAACACAAGAAACTATTAATTACGAATTAACTTGTAAATTAAAAAAAATCTGCTTTAAACGAAACCTTAACAAGTATATTTAACCTATGTAAACAAAACCACGTCAGGAACCTTGTTTACACAGCACAGAATTGTGAGCTCAGTATCTCTCACGAAGCTCGACAACTGACATTCAAATTTTTGTTGACCATTAGAAATACTTTAGTTAAGCATTTTAAACATTAAAAATGGTTAAAATAAAATTTGAAAATTTTCAGCTCGAATCGTGTCCATTAAAACGGCAGAATGACAAAACAAAACAAAAAAAAACAAAAACCAAAAAAAAAAAAAAACCAAAACAAAACAAAAAAAAAAAAATTTAAAAATTAAGTATGCCTACATTGCAACGTAAATCAATCTTCAGTTTCAATATCTAAATTATGCAACTGACGCCACTATACGTGTAATGTAACACCTGCTTGCAAAATATATTTCCTTTTGAAATGCGTTAGGTATAGGCATATTGGTATGCATAATATAATGGCTTTAAAACACACATACACCACAAATAAGGCCATGATGTAAACACTTCCTTCATTTGGCTGAATAGCTGATAATCACCAGATCATGGTGACTAGGGATATTTTCGCTTGATTTATGGCCGTCTATTACCCATGAAAACAAACATCAGTCGACCAGGGCCGCAGTAGAAAGTTTTATCGCTGAAATATACCCCTAGTGAAATCTGGAATGCCTTGTATCATATCTCTGTACATGGACGTATAAATTAAGCGCAGCGGATATATACACATTTCCGGTTTCTAGATATGTTATTTCCTACGTTTTATTCTTGTAAAACATTTTTGTGAATAATCAGGCATGTAGTGTGAAATGACTTTTTTAAACAACACAGGACTCGAATACCTCATAGACTAAAGCCCGACTTCCTTTTCCTATATACGGAACAAATTCACCATGGTAAGTACAAAAGATATTTGTGTTGGTATCAGTGGTGCGGTATGTGCATTTGAACCTCTTTACTTGGGGGGATTGAAATTTGGTCGTACTTAGAAAGGGGAGATATCAAACTTTCAGTTCCTGGCTATGACTCCATATGACGGGGATTTGTGAGTTACTGTTGCATTTAAAACCCCATTTCCTGTCCATCAAGTGCCTATGGGGCACATGACCTAAACATGTTGTGTGTAATTTTATAGTCTACACTAAAGCACACAGTTATAAGTACTTCAATGTGGCATCATTCTAAGTGTCCCTATATATAGTAATCTGTGTTTCAATTGTGTATTTTTTGTTTATTTTTCTGCAGACACATAAATTCTCGTCAGAGCAAGTTGAAGGTAAGCAGAATCACATTCGTTAATATACTCTCAAATCCTTCCTTATACTGTGTGTCGCATCTACTCATATTTTTAACACTTATCAAAAAATGCAAATAATCTGTAACCCATGCCTGCAACGCGTTCAAGCCCCATGTGTTTTAGACTACATTTAGATTATCTCGCTTGCTCTGTGCCATATAACAAGGTGACATTTCCCCCTGATGTTACCCACAGAATATCGAGAAGCCTTTAATCTATTCGACAAAGATGGCGACGGGAGCATCACAACAAGTGAGCTGGGCGTGGTCATGCGGTCCCTGGGTCAGGAACCTACCGTCAAGGAGCTAGAGAACATGATAAAAGAAATCGACGAGGACGGTATGTGTGTATATCATTATGGCTGGTGTACAAATATGTAGTAAACAGACAACCTACCCCCCCCCCCCCCCCCCCCATATGATGCCCCCCACCCAAGTTCATGCTTCAGTACTTTTTAACGTGTATTTTCCAACAATATACTTACAATTATCAGTTCATGCTTCAGTACTTGTTAACGTGTATTTTCCAACAATATACTTACAATTATCAGTTTAATGCACATTTCTGTGAAATATGATAAAATTCAAGCATCACCCAATCGCATCTGCCACCACTGTGTCTCATTTGGCATACATTTATTATATGCATAGATACATAGTATTGAAATTTCAAATCATTGCCTTTCTTAATGAAAAAAAATTATACGCATACAGAAATGACATTGTAATTACTACGTAACAACAATGTAATTACTACGTAACATGACAATGTAATTACTACGTAACATGACAATGTAATTACTACGTAACATGACATTGTAATTAATATCTACCATGACTGTAATTACTACGTAACATGACAATGTAATTACTACGTAACATGACAATATAATTACTACGTAACATGACATTGTAATTAATATCTACCATGACTGTAATACTGTAATTACTACGTAACATGACACTGTAATTACTACGTAACATCAATGTGATTATCACGTAACATGACATTGTAATAACTATCTACCATGAGTGTAATACTGTAATTACTACCCACCATGACAATGTATTTACTACGTAACATTACATTGTAATAAATATCCTCCATGACTGTAATACTGTAATTACTACGTAACATGATATTGTAATTGTTACGTAACATGAATGTAATTACTACGTACATTCATTGAGTAGTTAATTTAATTATCGGATGTAAATTCGGCGGTCGAATTCTTTCCTGCATCTCTTCTTGCAAAATTTCTACAAGAGCAAAAATGTGACAACAATCATCGATTCAAAAGAAAATGTGAAATGTCAGCATTTTTTGTTACCACGATCTGTGTTCTTACTGGTAACAATACAGCTTGTCAGCCTGGGTTACCTGTAAAGGAGAAGTATAGAGTTCGTTGTTTACAAACAACGCTGACGTCGGTAACCTATACTTTCAGAGATAAATAAAATTCAGAAGGTATAACACACAAAATTGTCATGAATGAATAATAGGGTATGTGCATTGAGGTTTTTATAATTTTGAATCATGTTGCAAAAATGGTAACTTTAGCATAAAATCATCAAGATAAAACTCGTAGAGGGAATTGATTACACAGTCAATATATTGCCAGCTTGACATTAATCTACAGAGATACCCAGACAGGTGATTAATTCTAAAAGGAAAAAGAATATTTTTTCTGATTTCACGTTTGCGTCAATGTCGAGTCTCCGTTTGAAAATTGAGACGAGATAATATGACTCCTCCTTCATCATGGATATAGGACATTAAGAGTTGTTGATTTATATATTAGATTTAAGTTGAATTAATCCTAACGCAACGGCATAAGTGGGAAAGAACAACGTACATAAAAATTATAGCATTCTGCCTATCTTACGCCTTAAATTAGTTAGGAGTATACGTTTACTTAATTAGAAAAAAATGTTTTTCATCAAAGAATACTAGATGTAAACCACTACTTTTCAGTTCAGCACACAAAAGCAAATGTTTTACTGAATATTTCAAATATACCAGTTATTGATATTTAAAATATTTTTTAAAAGGGAAATAAAATCGACTAATGATGTAAATATACAGAATCAATGTTCATACCAGTGCAGTTATTGATCAAAGAATCTGAAAAATGTAGTATTTCATATCTAAGTTGTGTGTGCATGAAACGAACAGTTAAAATACATGGACTTTTAATTTCTATTTCCATAGGATGGATTATGATATGTTAAGCATATAAAGGAGACACAGGCGCTCGACGTTCTAAACATCTATAATAAAAAATACCCTGTCTTCCTGTAAACAAACTATTCACAAAGTATATCATGCCGCCATC